>JAVTVY010048831.1:0-22575 GCA_036873755.1 Hanleya hanleyi
TATTAGTCCTACTTATTTACATTAATCTACCCCCTTCTGATCAAAACCATGCAAACATCCTTATTTTTGTTTCTAATTATGACAGTGACACTTCACTCAGACACCCGCCGTGAAGTAATCTACACAGGTGTGAACAAGTTTTAGCAGGTTTTTAAGTTTAAATTGGACTTTAAACCGACTTGATGAAAAAAACTTAGTGTAATAGTTATCCAGAATAAACAGGAATTCGAGTAGGTCTCATTAGACAGATTAAAAATGTATTTGACAATAGAATTCAAGCAAAAAATAGGGATTAATTCATCAGCTGATAGCTGGACACATTTTCCCCGATTTCTAGCCTTTCATTTTTGTACAAAATCCGAAATTCAAACGTTTATTTCTCGAAAAGTATCCATGCTACGCTTTTGAAATTTGGCATGCTTGTTACTTATAAGGTGATCTAGAAAAACTTATCTCACTTTTTGTAAGTTCGGTTTCGTTTTTTAATTATCCAACTTTTAAGACAAACGACCGTAAAAAAGTACATTTTTTTCAATTTATTTTAGTAAAATAGTTATAAAAACAAAACCAGGCAAAAATTTAAATACGAAGCTGCGCATCAAAAAACCCCTCGGCTCTGGGTACATTCATAATGTATTCAATTTGAACCAAGATGTCAGGAACACCAAGCAGTCAAGTCACAAATATACAGATTATCAAAAATTTTGCAATTAGAAATGACCCCTAAGATTTCCGTCCAATCCGAGAAACCGGTATTCATTACATAAATTTCTTGATGCATTAATGATGTATACCAAATTTTACATCGAGCATTTGAACGGTATCAGAGATAGAGATCATTAATGATTTCGCATAAATTAAAGATGGCCGCCCTTCCTTCCCGCCACTCAGAGGAACTGATGTGGTTATTCATTGAAAGTCTCTTGATACTGTTTACCAAGTTTCGTATAGAACACTGAAATGGTATCAGACAAAAACATCCTTAAAGATTTTGCATAAATTAAAGATGGCCACCAAGGTTTCCGCCCAATCAGAGAAACCAGAACTGTCATTTGTCGTAAGTCTCTTGATGCATCGATGATGTATACCAAATTTTACATCGTGCACTTGAACGGTATCAGAGAACGAGATCATTAATGATTTTGCATAAATTAAAGATGGCCGCCCATCCTTCTCCCCACTCGGAGGAACTGATGTGGTTATTCAGTGCAAGTCAGTTGACTGGTTGATACATCGATGCTGTATACCAAGTTTGGTATAGAACACTTAAATTGGATCAGAGATATATATCATTAAAGTTTTTGCATAAATTAAAGATGGCTGCCAAGGTTTTTGGTCAATCAGGTCCCGATTCAAAGTATCTGGATGTATCGATGATGTATACCAACTTTCATATAAAACAACTGAATGGTAACAGAGATATGTATCATTATCGATTTCGCATAAATTAAAGATGGCCTCCAGGATTTCCAGCTAATCAGAAAAGCCGGTTTGGTAATCCATTGAAAGTTGCTTGATGTATCGATGATGTATACCAACTTTCGTATTGAACAGTTGAATAGTTTCCGAGATATGGATCATTATCCATTTCGCATAAAATTAAAGATGGCCGCCAAGGTTTTCACCCAATCAGGTCCCAATTAAATAGGCTTCTGGTCCTTGACTAGGTAAATAAGCATACCAAATTTGGAATTCTTCAGTGGAACCGTTCTCCGGCTATCTCGCTCACGTACGGACGTACGGACGTACAAGACGACGACAATACCCCATGGCCAAAATTGGCCGAGGGGTAAAAAATGAGATAAAGTTTACTAGTTCGAATTGTCTCCTACCAAGGTATACCATCAAAGTTGAAACAAGACCAACAGTTTTCATGAAATTTCAATTGAAAAATGGATGCTATTGTTTTCATTTTAATTTTTTAAAATTGGAATATTTTCTACACATTAGCAGCGTCAGTTATACAAATCATATAGTTGGAATCCCTACGATGTATGCTTTCATAAAATATATAGTTTATTATGGTTATCTTGTATATTTATTGATACAGACGACAAATTATCATGGGGGTGCAAAAACTGCCTCTAAGGGGATAGCTATCCTTAATCAAATAAAAAGTTCCTAACATTTTAGGAAGACCAAGATGATGATTTTATACAATCATGACAATGGAACAACAGACCCCCTAGGTATTTGATCAAGAGTTACAGGAGATTTATCAGAAGCAGTTTTACCTGTACTTGTGCCGGTTTGAGATGTATTTTCTCAGCAAACTGTGAGAGTGTGTGCTGGGGCTCGAGGATGAAGTAGTTGGCGCTGTCCTGATGGTAGATACTGTTGATCACATCCAGGATTATACTGCACAGGTTTGTTGTTGCAGCCTGTTTGAACCAACAAAAAGAAAATCTTTAGAATTTCTACTAGGTTTTGTAGAGCTTAGCCTCTATGGTCCAAGTCCATGACTTTCCAGGACCTGATTAGGCCGAATAATATAACTTTCTAGCTTTATAGGCATGGCCACATCATTTTTTCCAGTTAAATTCTAGGAGTATCAAGGCCTGGTAGATAAATTTTGAACTTCAATGTCCCAGTTGACATGGACCTGTACTGACCCCATTCTACATGATGTCAACAACATCTACATCACATAATTATAAGCTAACAATGGCTCAGATTCAGATATCAGGAATGACACAACTAGAGACTAATACATCAAATTTTGACATTTTAAACAAGTAATTTACAAGATTCAAATCGACTAAAATAATATATGATATAGCTGTACCTTGAGGAACACTGACTGTAAGACTTGAAATGCCGGGATATTTCGAACACTGACACCTGCAGGTGGAATTATTGAACAGTAAATAATGAGTAAAAACAATTAACTTATCAATTAAATATGATTCACTGGTACAATATCCTCATCTGTACATGTACAACTTTGGTATGGACTACATGAGAAGAATACAGGTCACGAAATAAAACCAGCACAATGAAACATGATGAAACAAAGAAAGCAAAATTAAATATATATGTAACTCGTTAATAAAATTAGGACAGCGAAAGAAAAACTGTGAATGTATTTTCTGTAATATTTGAAGAAGTTCACACTTATCAGATGACTTTCTTTGGGTAGCTGTTTTCAGATTTCTCTTCTTGATAACCAAATTAATTTTGGACCAAATGAATATTTTGTGGCCCACAGGTGACTTATTTCAGAACAGTTAATCAAAGTTTGTGTTGCATAAATTGTTCATATGCACATATTACTATTAACAGTCTGAGTGGTTGTCTCGTGATTTGAAATAGTTTTGGTCGTGGACCAATTAGCTATCCATTTATAATTATGAGCACAATATAATAGATGAGCTAACTAATATTGAAGCAAACCCACAACAACTAATGGCTAATACATATATGGTAGACCAAGCTTTATGTGAGTAGACGTCACTCAATCATGAGAAATAGAATGGTCTGTGCATCACAATATCCTCTCATTTATCATAGCTTAATTGTCCTTGATGAGACAAGAGTTTAAATGAAGACGAAAATGTTAGTTCCAGAAAATAATGTGCCTGTGAGTGGCAGGTCAGTGTGTTAATTTTATGCAAATTTCACACATTTAAAGGCATGATTAGATTATCAATTTGGTCTGGAAATGCTGTTAGTAATGACAGCGGAATGTCACCAGCTGGCAAAGAAGTTTTTATCCATAATAATTTGGTTACTGTTTGCAACTCCAAAAATATCTCGATAATGATTAATACTCATTCATATTTGTTATAATTCATAGACCATTCTATTTCCTCCAATATGTCTACCGCTTTGGTTTGTATGCCATGAATATTTAGCATTCCACTGCCTTCACCTCGCCTAACTCTATCTTTCTACAGCACACCATTGAAATGTTGCACTTATGTTGTGTTTGTAGGTTAGTGGAGGAATCGGGACATTTACTCAAGCTGTCATACATGTAGTCATGTTAATGCCAGATGGTTTTAGGGACGAGGGAAGATTACACAAGGAAAATCTCGCCATTCAGTTATTACTGCTCCTATATCAAGCTTATTTCCTCATCAAGCCATGAGGAAATCCAACACCAACCGTCATTTACTTAATTACACAGAAATGATATCTACATTAACTAGCTGCTATCATACTGATCACCATACGTTCATGCATCATCACCATGTACATATATACATGCACCGTCACACGTTCAAACAATTCTGGTCAATTGGAAATCTGCATACAACATGTGAACACATCTTGTTATTATATTGAAGCTCAAAAGTCAAGAGGCATATCCCTGATTAACACAAACTATTGCAAAATATTCCTATATTATTAGTCTAGACTATTTTCTTCTCATAATTGGATTGTAACCTGGATATATATTGATGGAATGGGGAACTATTCAAATTGACTGAAAACTCTTTCAGTAACTGTGAAGCAACATTTTATTTGCCATAAGAACCGCAAAGGCCAACACTCGCTATGGCAACCCATTAAAATTCTAAGCGACAGCAGCTGCACTGTGGAGTGGTATTTCATTTGAGATTGTATGGAGTTCCGATCCCAACATTATACAGTAATCCCAGGTTTATCATAACGATGACCATAGCCAAATATGCAAATGCTTTCCCCAGATGTGATATGATTAAAGCAGAAGAACCAAACCTCCCTCATCAAGCCAACTAACCCTAGCATTACATAAGAGTAATAGGCTTGCAGGTATATTAATTAGCATTAGTAGGGCAGTCATCACAGTATAATGAAGCCAAAATCTTAGAACATTGCAAAACACTCAACCCGGTGTAGGGACGATGTAAACTCCCTCGACAGGGCCTGTAGGGGAAAAGATGGAATCACAACACGGTACAGTCACAATCATACACAACACAGACACGAATATATAACCAAAACAAAACATGTTTGATGCGAAATGGCAAATACAAGTATTTGGAAGCATCTGTCCAGAAAATGTTGGACAAAAAAAAAGGCATACAACTGAAATCAGTGGTGATCAAGTCTAGTAAAACTAACATAATGTTTTTATATTGTATTGCTGAATCTGGGAATAGGATTATAGATCTGCTGATTTACCCGATTATTGCTTATTGAATGGTATATCTACAACTGCCTGCTCTGTCCAACTGTCTTTTACCTCTCTATGAATGGATACTGGTACAGAGTGGCTACACTATAATCTAACAATGAACAGGGTGAAATAAATATTCTACATACATGTCTAGATAGCATATAAACTACAAAGTCCAAAAGTCCTTTCTTGAAATTTTTTGTAAAGCCAATTTAATAATTCTCACCTATTTTCATCACAAAAATTGTTGTATATATTAATCAAAGTGATAATTTCCCCCATGACACATGACATGTTAGAATGGTGAACTGTTAGTTTCACTACTGTTAATGTACCACAATATTAGCACTGCTAAAACGATTTGATCAGACCAACCCTTTTTCATATGTAAGAGCCATTCTTGGGCTGAGAAAAATAAAAGCCAATTGATAAACACAAAATGCAATGTACAGATGAAGGTGGTCTGGAGATTTGATGTTAAGAGGCGGGCAAGAGGATGCGAGATATTTTGATCCTTATACAGGAGTGCTAACTGCTTCCCAATGATGTGTAAGAGCCTTGAGATTAAACTGAGTTAAGGAGGTTGGGGCAATGCTCAGATAGGAAATTAGACGGTGGTGGGATAAAGGTCCCTGGGGGTAAAGCTGGATAGAGCTACCTCTTCAGGATGTTATATTCATCCCATATATATAAAAGTAACAGCCTGAGCCTTAAAATAATATTGGGAGAGGCAGTTCTTGTATCGCATGTAGCAGAGAGGTGGGGGGGGGTCGCAATCTCCCCTTCAGAACTAAAGGTACTCTAGGAATTAGCCATTGGGTGGAAAGATGCATGGTTTAGGAGCTTGAGGGCAATACCGGTATCGAGGCTCCAAAGACTGGAGACTACCCACCATGGGTGGAGTCACTCACCATCCTGAAAACTGTGGCCAATAAAATACCTTTGTCCAGGAGTACTTCTGAGATGATATTTATCTGAACAAGGCATAGAAATGAATTAATTCTTTGTACACCAAAGTAAACTTTGACCAGGACAAATAGAGGAAAATAGCCCAATGAGCTCCAATACCCCTCGACTATCAGTTATTGTCTACACTCAACAATCAAGCATTGCATAAGATGTATTTTTAGAACTTTGACAACATCATGTAGGTTAACAAAAATGTGATCTAGTAAGGTTGACTGTAGTTCTCTCATTTTAGAAATACATAGGAAGTTTGAGCCAGGTCAGCTTTTGCCAAGGCCTTAATTGATCGGAAAAAATTTACGCTGAGTTTCTGATAGAGTATGACCAAATTTTTAGCTCTAATTATACACTTTTGTATAGCTCATCAAATCAAGTAATTTCATCTTGGAAATATAGATCAAGGTTAGTCATCTTCAACAATTTTCTGATCTATCCAGGCATAAATGGCATAAATTTGGACAATGTAGATATAGTCCTTCATGAAATATTGTACTAAATAAAATCTCTCCTGGATAAAATAGATTAAGGTCAGTCATCTTCAGCACACCTCTGGACCATCGCCAGATGTTTACACTAGTATAAATTTGGAAAGCCTAGCTATATATTTCTTCATGTTATATCAGAATAAAGAGTACATCACCTTGGAAAATAGGTCAAGGTCAGTTCTCTTCAGTACACCTCTGAACCATCGCCAGATGTATACATACTATTAATTTGGAAATCCTAGGTATATTTCTTCATGTTACATCACAATAAACAGTATATGACCTTGAAATGAAAGTACTCAAAGTACTGATGTCTGGATCGCCAATAATGGGTTTAAAGTTTCATTGAAACGTTTCAGCTGGCATGTTTCAGCCGATAGCAGATGTATGGATACATGTGGAGATTTTCTCCAAGTTGTGGACGAGTCTGTTTGGGGAATCACAACTGGAACACAGAGTTCAGTCTTCAAGGAAGTGAATTTGTCAAGGCGGTTCATTTCGAAATATGCCAGGTCTTTGTGGTAGCAAGGAACTATCTGCAGTAATATGCTCAAAATTGAATCGTCTGCATCAATGTCTTCAGGGGTTATTCTAGCCCAAAATCTTTCATCTACTCAATTTGAGAATTTCACAAAACTCAATTTTTCGGCGCGCCAATAATCTGAAAAACTCAATATTTCCATGGTTTTCATAGTTTCGGTTCAGAAACTCAATTATGCAAACATTTTCATAGGGATAACTGAAAACAAATTTCAAACCTATAGTTGAAAATTACACATCCATTATCAGGGTTCGAAATAGAAAAATAATTATGGTTGCCCAAGGGCAACCTGCACCTCATTTTCAGGTTGCCCGGCTAATTTTTAAGTTGCCCGAAAATATATGTACTTTATTTGGACCCAAAATCAGACTCGACAAAACAATGATCATGTACAGACTAGACCATCACTGAATCTTTTTGTTTGATCTCCAATTGGCAGTTCTAAACCTTTTTAACAACCAACGCAATGGCACCATTGCAGCAACAATTTTGCCATGAAACCAGATCTAAGTAAGCTCACTTTCATAAAATTAATTTATGAAGTTATAAGAAATTTATGTAAGTGAAAAGCCAGGGTTCCTACAGCTATGACAGGATAGAATTTCAGAGTTTTTATAGACAAATATGCTTTCAAATGACTCATTTTAATATTGTGTAATTGATAATTAATTGCACTACATCTATGTAAAGAAAATGAAAAAAAATAAATAAATAAATAAATAATAAAATCTGTAGTAAGTAGCTATGAGCAAGATGATGATATTTATACTTTGTTTAAAATATGATAATGAATAAGTCAACTCATGGTGACCATTCTCTCATCTGCTAAGTTAAACTTTTACATCCAGATGCTACTTTACAGGGGAGATAATCATGTAATGTTACTGTTAAGGGGGGATAACCGTGAGCCTGATGGCTGACAGACCATGTGCAAATCACACATTTTCAATGTTATCTCATCTAGCCTTGAGGTAAATATATGTTTGTAGCTGTTATATTCGATAATAGTCATCAGAAAAGGATTAACAGTAAATTTTGTGAACCATCAACAAAGTCAACCTTGGATGTAGTTTCGTTATTGGCAACTGAATTATGCGGTGTCCAGTTTTCGTTACCGTACGTCAACATTCGGTTTGCCATCTTCCCAAGACCAAAACTGTTTGCCGACATCAAACTCTTTCAACACAGCCTTCTTTTCAGCCTAGCGAATAGTCCTTGCATGATATGAGACGATCGTATCAACAGACTTTTTCTGTTTTTTCACCAAAAAACGAGGTTGCCCGCCGGACCACCGTCTGTCATAAACAGGTTGCCCGAAAAAAATTCTAGTTGCCCCGGGCAATCGGGCAAATGGCTATTTCGCACCCTGATTATACATGTCCGCCTTCATTTCAAGCCTGCGAATAATTTTTTCACAGGTGACCGACACTTTGACAGGCATGAATAACTTAGTACCTAACATTTGGAATGTGCTGTTCTGACAAAGATAGTATCTGGCTTCGGCGGCCGACTTCGTACTCAGTACTACAAAAGGTAGCTGTTTTTTTCCAGGAATAGTTGTTTATAATTGTTAGCTAACATGAAATAAATATGACTGCATGATTAACTTTGTCGAATTTCTGTACGAAAGATGTAGCTTTTGGCTGAGAAAAAAAACATCGAAATTTCTTTTCAACAACTTTTTTTTTCAAGGATATCTGCAGCCTTATAGGCCTATAGCTGACATTTAGTTATGTAAAATATATGGGCACCCTCATAATGAATACACAAGATATGATACCTTCAATATTTCCTGAAAGAAGAAAAAACAATACCTCTATCAACTATTCTGTTTGAAAATCCAATCAAATGATACTATGCCTTTCAGTTATACTTGAAGGAGAATCAACAACCCAAGATTGTTGATTTTATGACCTTGAAAATGGTAATGTTTCATTGAGAGGAGATCGTCAGATGCATTTCGTTGTTGTTGTTGTTGCAAAGCCCGGGCCAGTCAATTTCCGTGTCTAATTTCTTTGCCCACGGTTTTGCAGTTCATTAGTCATTGCAGTCAAAGCATTCTTATATTTTGTACATTAATGTCGATAGTGCACAAGTTTTATTCTGTTTCGAGTGGTAGCTAACTGTAAAATATCAGATCAACATCGTTTGCAGCAACTGATGATGTCCGCAATACTGCGAAGATGGCATTTGGCAATCTTCGTAACGCTGTATTTCATTGGATGATGAAGAAATGCCTGTCCAATGAATAAGCCCGATACTGCCCAACACTCTCCTATCAAAGGTTCTCCTATGCACCATTCGTTCAAATTGTCAGTATCACCTTTGTGCGGAGTCACAGTTCGCCAGTAAACAACAACAACAACAGACGTCGGATCGCGAACTCGGACAAGATTCAAGGATTAAAATAAGTTTATTTGGATACAACTACACAATGATATGGGCGAGGAAATATCAGTAAAACTCAATTTTTTTTCGCGCGCAAGCGCGCTCAATATCGAAAAATAGGAGAAACTGAATTTGTCGAGAGAAAACTCAATTTACAAAAATCCTCTAAAACTCAATTTTCAGAATTTCTCATCGGGATTACCACGATGAGAAATCGGCTAGAAAAACCCCTGGTCTTCTACCAGTTTTTCGAGCAGATTTTCATAATTCATGCAATTCTATTGTGACAAAACGATACGACAAATTTGCGAGGAGACTGGATAGTTTTATTAACTGGTTTTATTAATAGTTCTGTGTAGCGCATTATTGGCAAGAGCTGCACGAGTTTGCGTTAAGTCCCCAAGATTACTTATATACCTATTGCAACGTCTGCTCGGCGAATACGCAATGATCGTGCAGCAATAACAACAGGGATTTTCGCACAAATTGTCTCTCCAACGCTATCGTTGTCAACAAACAAATTACGACAGGCCTCTCATTTTGAGGCGAGTGATTGTATCCTTTAACCTTAATCACTCTCCTCAAAATGAGAGGCCTGTTACGAACTATATACACCAGGCATTCTTGGGGACGTATCAATGTACAGGCACACGCAAAACCGCAGAGACGACAAACACCACGAGGCGGGCAGTTTACCATGTTACCAGGGCATCAATTTACATTTACAACAGTCTGGGGTGACAGTACATCGCTGGCAGCCCAATTGTTGTTGTTGCATCGTAAGCTCATAGTGGGCACTGAGAACCGGGTTCAGCCGATTGTGCGGAACCAGACAGTGCAAAGAACAAAAAAATAGTCCACGGATTCAAGCAATCAGAATATGAAATACTCTCAAATTCAGATTTTGTTTTATTTCTAGTTAACATGAAACGATTACGACTGTTTTTTCTTCATTTTCTGATTAATACCATGATATGACACAAACAAAAGTGCAAATCACTGGCGGATTGTTACAGGTCAACACAGGGTCATTGTGATATAGTGCACGTACACATTTTCAGATATTTCGTGAGTGGCAGCATAGTCTGGTCGACACCGCTATGCGGTGCGATCCAGACAAAAATAGGTCAAGGTCAGTCAACTGGGATAGGCTTCTAGTCAATCACCAGTTGCATTTGTAATATGAATTTGGAGACCCTTGCTTTAATCCTTCAAAAACTATACAAATACCAGAATTTGACCTTGAAAAATTGGGTCAAGGTCAGTCATTTTCCATAGTCTTCTAACAGATGTGGTATGAATTTAAAATGCCTGGCTATAATCCTTCTCGAGATATCGTGTCCACAAGACGGACGGACAGACGATGCCGATGATGACAATAGGCAGATCAACATGAAAAACAATCCCAAGTGACATCTTGAGGCAAGGACTTACATACCAAAAGTTGGAACAATCCATTCAGGTTTTCAAAAGTAATTGTCCAGAAACAAAATCATAAATTGGCATCCTGGTGGTGTCAACTATAGGCGGACCGTAATTAAATACAATCCTATGCCAGATCTTGAGGCATACCTAGGAAAGAATACGTTCAGGTTTTCAGAAGTTATTGTCAGGAAACAAAATTTTAACTTGGCCCAGAGCTAGTGCCACCTATTGGCGGATCAGAGTGAAAAACAATCCAAACGAGATCTTGAATCAAGGTACCACATTCCCATTTCGCAAGAATCTGTTCAGGTTTTCATAAGTTATTGTCCGAAAACAAAATTTGAACTTGGCCCCTAGGTGGCGCCACCTATAGGTGGATTGGTGTAAAAAACAATCCCGAGCGAGATCGAGACAAGGTACCCACATATCAAATTCGATAAGAATTTCTTCAGTTGAATGATCAGCCACTGGATCAGCATATTTCACTGGATCAGGCGCCACCAGCTTAACAGTAAAAATTTTGTGAATGGGAAATAATTGTTTATGTCTGCCATGTGAAATTAAGATAACACATGAAAAAAATTAGGCTTGTCTCTTATATATGTGTATGTACATCAAAATGATTTGAACTCGCATGTTTACATGCATGGACCCATATTATCTTTTCTTCTTGTAATATTTGATTTGGAGAAAATGCCTGCATGTAACACATTTTTATCAATGTATACACAACGTACACAATGTTCATTGCCACAATATTACAAAACAATACTTCACTAGGAATTTCAGCATATAAAACAATCAGATCTCACCTTTTCCTGTGGGTTGGGGGATGTTGAAGCCTGGGATATGGAACAGAGAGCCTGTGCTGGCTTGACTAGGTTTGAGCTCTATGAATCCACATGTGGTCAGACTACCCCCAAATAAGACCAGGTTTCTCAGGGCCTGCTTAGCCTCTTCTGAGTTATCAAGCTCCAACCTTTAAAAGAAAAGTTTAGACAGTGATTACAAGCAATTCTGACAATCCCTTTGTGGCTATGTACAAGCAAACTCAGACAATTCAATGATTAAGATCAACGTACACAGCATACATTTTGTTGTATCAGAACAGAAAGTGTTTCTTGATTTTGCCAGTTTTTGTTCCTGTTCCCCGCACACAGCGAACATTTCATCTCAGTGCTACTTCTGCTGCTCTGGAGCTGCCATTTTGCAGTCATGTGCATGGGCACAGCTTTGTTACATGGGCATGGCTAGCAAGTTGATTGGTTATTAGTTGTAAAATGTTCTGAGAAATGTTCGCAGTCAACGCACACAGACAACCAAAACTTTGTTCCAGGGCAAAACATGTTCGCAATATCAAACAAGTTTGATCTCCCGAACAGTTGTTCCGGACAGGTATTTTCTGTTTTTGGACCCCGCACACAGCAGACATATTATCCATGAATGAAATTTTGTTTAAAATGTTTAACTTACTTCAGCAAGAACTCAGACAGGAAAACATAACCTTGACAAGATCTGAAGTCATCCAGTAACATCTGTGAAACATCACTGGAATCCTTCAGAAAACAGAACACTGTCACGAACATCTCTACCAGCTCCAAGGGGGATAACTCCTGCACTCGCTGCATATTTTCAACACAGTGTCGCACACATCCTTTATCTGAAAATAACAGCAATAAATAGTCTGAAACAGTTCAGCAATAAAATTGCATTGTTCTCTCAATCTGTAACTTGATGGATACATTTCTTAGTAACGATAACTATGTTAGCCTTACCATGAATATATTTGACCACATTCGGAGTGAGCCCATGCCTGGAGAGTGTTGCCAGGACTTCAGCGGCACTCTTCCTCCAAGGGCTGTTGTGTGGAGGACACCAACTGGTAATTGCACTAAACAGCAGACTCAAATCATCTTTTCTGGCCAGTTCTTCAGCCGGAGAGGTGTGACTACATAACCTGACCAGCACCTTAATAAAAAACCCCACAAGTTATCATAAATACACAGGTAACATGATAAAATATATAATTAAGCATTTAAACTCACAAGAGTGGGTACCGTACTACATGTACTATGCTATGAAAGCTCTGCCAAGATAATTCAGTAAATCTACAGTATTGGGGGTATTGTATGTTGTGTTTCTTTACAAACAAAGCCTTGAATGAAAGCACATTTCCAATTACATTGTACAAAATGGATTCAATTACATGTATATTCTATGAATTGCATATGTTACATCTATCGGATGATATAAAACCATTGAACAAAAGACAGAGTAAACACATTAGTTTATAGCCTGATCAACACCGTTTACCATACCTGGACAAAAACTTTCTGCAGGAGGATTCGTCTTTCGCGTGGGGTAAACTGACATTCTGTTTCTAAGGTGTCTGGGTCGATGACATTAGGCAGATCGAAGAAGAGATAGAGACACTTGACAAGCGTGGAGGGGAGCGAGGCAGCCGTCATACAGTCGATTAGGGCAGGTGTACCCGTGGACAGCAGGTTGATCACACTCAGTAACATCCAACCATTACTACTCTCCTCGCAGGACTCTATCTCCAGGAGCTTCACTATTGCACAACTGGCTTCCACTGTGACGGAGAGAAGACAGGGCCCGGGATATGTTACATGTGAGGAACAATCATCATGTCAAGATTTCATTGACTATCTTCAATCATGAATAAATATGATAATGTAAATGAGTGTAGTACTTAGCACTTTCAGTTTCAAGTTTAATATGATGTAAATTTTCACAGGGTATATTGCAGATAGCATCAAATGACTCCTAAAACCCGACACATTTCCTCCTCAAGGAGAGTCATCACTATCACTCTCCATCACTCTCCTAGCATTTTCTCCAGGAGAGTAATGATCACTCTTGTTATGCAAATGAAAACCTGTGATGACCGACAGGTAAACCTGGGTAAACCGACCAACCTCTAAACACCAGCATTATTCAAGGTCCCAATACTTAAATTTAAAGTATTTTGAATCTAGATAAATAAGAACCCTGTACTGACATTATAATCTGGTCCCAAGCATTGTCGATTTATCCAGGTTTGACTGTATATTGGAGAGTGATATTGGCGAGAGTGATCACTCTCACAAAATAAATATCTTGAAGAGAATCCTGAACTGGTCCTGTCCACTAAGGTAGAACTGGTCCTGTCCACTAAGTTAGAACTGGTCCTGTCCACTAAGGTAGAACTGGTCCTGTCCACTAAGGTAGAACTGGTCCTGTGATTTATTGTAAATAGCTTGTGACAACTGCTGTTGATATATTAATTTGAACTCCGGATCATGGCTATGTATTTTAAACAATGTTAATGGGGCTTTAAAATTGAGTCTGAAAAATATAATTCCAAAGAATCTCATTTTTCCCCATGCATTTCTTCAATTTCCCTAACATGCTTGAACACAGGCTGAATAAATAAATCTAATGTTTCCATAGAATATGACTTTGTATTGACATCTGTAATGTATCTATTTGCAATGCAATTTTACATCTTTGATCAACATTTGCACCAATAAATTATACATCCACTTAATTATCCCCTGCAGTCATTCAGTACATGTGCCAGGTTTTGATTTCCTTGATTGTCATCCTTTCTTCTCTCCACTTCTCTCCCTCTATCAGATCTATACATGTACACATTGGATACAATATCTTTCAATTTGTGTAGTTTCAGCTTCAACTATATGTGTAGGCCTATTGAACCAATCTAAATCAGCAGTCCTTGATTCAAAGAAAAAGTTCAATTCAGAAGTTGACAATATACCGAATATGCGCAATGATGTGTCCACACGAAAAGCATACAGGGAACTACCTAATATCTTGCTCCAATGCATGAGCAACACAATGTGTGAGGAAGAAGAAACCTGAACCATAGTGTAAGACCACACGAATATGTGGTCAGGCCTGGTGGGCAATAATGAAAGCCACAGGCCAGGTCCGGGTGAAATGTTCATCACAGGTTACTGTATCACTAGGATTTGATGTGGTCTTGAATAGAGGATAGCCAGCGGATGGAAGTCTTAATATTTCTATTCAAGACAACACATCTGAATTGTGTTTTCACTGGAGAAAATGTTTTGTCAACCCTCCCAACTCACGTATTTCTAAGCCGATACCCTTCTCTTGAGCAAAGAGTGAGCCTATTTAAATATTTAATTCAATGACTGTGTTCTCCGCAGGTTTATGCTATGGTGACAAAAAATGCATATCCCCAATTGTCAATATTGTGACATGCATGTCAATTTATTCAGGTGTTGGTTTAGATGGATTATGTGTGTACAGTTTTACAACTAGGTGCCATTTTCATTCTCAAATTATGAGAGGTGGGGTCTCTTATCATCAGTGTAACAGGCTCTGATGGACTTGCTGCAAAAAAAAACCTGAGAGTGCAGGCACATTCAACCTTTATCGATTATGATCGATGCTGGGTCCCAATTTTGTAACTGCTTATCACAATGAAAGAGATGAAAAGAAATACTACATGTACATGTATCTCATAGGACATGAACATATAAATAAACAATCATGACTATAGCAGATTCCCCTCCATTCACTGCCCAACTTCCTTCTAAACATGCTAAACGATACATGCCACTTCTTTATAAATCATGTATATTAATTCAGAGAAGTCAAGGTTGATAATCATTGATGAACAGCTAATAGTACATATATGGAGGATATGACACCCTACTGGTCAGATTTCCTGTGCATTACTCGATTTCCTTGAACTTATACATGGATTAGTAGCAGTACATGTACATTAATTACATCTGAGAAAATGGAAATAGAAACAGGAGGTACTGGTACATACAATTATCTTTCCCACACAACTATCATACACATTATAAACAGGGATTAACCATGTATAATTCCAATATTAATCTCATGCTGGAGCAGGGGAGTTAAACATATACATGTAGATATGACAGGTCATCATGGTCATGCAGCATACACCTTTAAAACTAGGTACATGTAGAATAATTGACTTCACATGTACATGAAAAAGTATTCATGAATGGCAGGGCTCACCTATTTCTCACCTAAAATCAGGGTTTGTACACATTAAAACTCCCAATTTTCAAGGTAATACTTCCTGTTTTCAAGGTATATTACTTTCAGTGTCATTGAAACTATATATATATATATATATTTTTTTTTTGGCTTAAACACGGGTATGAATGTCCCGTTAACAAATTGTCTTTAAAATAGACTTAGAATTTAGAATTTATTGCTATGATGGGGTTCATTTTGCTATCCAGTGGCAAAGGACAGTACAACTTTGAGCTCCAACTTCACCACTGAATTGACAACAATGGACAGGACTTCCCATTTTCAAGGTCTTTTCAAGATCTTTAGCACAATTTTCTATTTTTCAAGGCTCTTTAAAGGCCTTGAATTCTAAATTGTCATTTTCAATATTTTCACGGTTTTCGAAGTAGTATACAAACCCTGTAAAACGAATTTGAGGTGAGCAGATGATTGCTTGCCTGAATACAATTTACGTTGTTTGGCACAGAGCTCTAGTCAAATGTTCTTTCCTTAGGACATATAGGGGTGTGATGTACATGTAATATTGTCCATATTAACTCATTGAGGTTACCATAACTGTTCTTGTGGTTACCACTATTTATGCACATTCAAAGACTTGTAAAGTAACATGGGTTTTAGGCAACCAATTTAGGCCCCTTTAAATGAAGTTTGCCTGACCTCTACACAAGCCATTCAGCCATTTGCCATGACATCACATCCCTGACATGGCGCCCACATTTTGATACATGAGATGATCACGACAATATCAAGTGAGTTTTCATACAGTAGCAGATCATGCAGCATGTTGACACATCAATCCACCAGCATGACACGTTCAGGAGCATTCAGAACATTTCAGAGCTAGGTTTCCAATATACATGTATACGTGATATCGATAATGTGATCCATTCCATCAATATATTTGTCGAAGAACAAATCCAGATCCGGGGGGATTTGGTTTAATGTCACACTCAATGTTCTTCCACTCATATGGTGACAGCCAGTTTGGTTGGTGAAGGAAGTCGTGAGTATCCGGAGAGAACCACCGCCATCGGCAAGTAATTGGCTTCACATATGTACCAGCAGGACATGTGTGAAAGTTTGCCAGTTACTTGCCAAGTTCTCTCCGAGTACTCCAGATCCAGATCATGGACTGTGTGAAGATGAAGCGATCTCGTAATAAAATCTGTCAACAGCAACAACACTGAGTTCACAGGGACCTCTGCAGGTTAAATATCTTGTGTTTGTCTATAGATATATATGTCTACTTCTACCCTCATGACTATACCTGCAGAGCTACACAACTACAAGCCATACATAGTCCCCACTTACACCAACTCCCAACGCTTCAATAATGACATATTCTAAGAAAGAGAAGTTATATGATTTGTACTAGACTGATTCACTCATTATATGGGATAAGGACTCTGAGGTGGATGGTTTCACATGGGCATGAGACCTAGTCTAGACCAAAGCTGCATCAGACATGAGGCCACTGTTAATTAATTGTTTGTTTCTCATAACCATGCTTGTACAAATACACATGCTGACTGCGATAATTATTAACTATTAACTTGCAAACCAATTGTATACAAATATGAAGAAAATGAGCCAGTTTTACTCATGAAAATGTAAATCCCTCATGGATTTTAATTATTTGCCCTCAAAATATAGATGAGGGCTGGTTATGGGAAACGATCCATTAATTATCAGCGGCCTGAATAGGCATTCAAATTATCTATCTGCCTGTTGTTGCTTTTGAGTTACATGTACCCATGCACAATTGGCCCTTCTACAAGATGTGGGAGACCTCAAAACCGCCTCTATTCCACCATGTCACTTTCCATTTCGAATTTGGATCTCGCTCGAGGTCACAATCTTCAGCTTGATTGTAATGAAATTTTGTTTCCTGTATCGGAGAACTCATTTCAAATACTAGATATGATTATCATACAGTCTATTGGATTTATGACATTACAATTGTGAATAGTGAATTTTCAGATACTGACAGAGTAGAATTCTCTAATCACCATACTTCTGAAAAGGAATAACCACATGACGATGTCTATCACAATTTTTTTTATGTTTCTCTCCCGCTTCCCAAGAATAGAATCTAAATATACAACTAAATGTATTTTAACTCAGGGCTTGATTTGAAGAACTACATGTACATTAAACATAAAAGCTGCACAGAAAAAAGCAGGCACTGAATTGTCAAGTATTGATAATCATTCAGGGAGAAACGTAACTTCAAGGGTTGGCAGCATTACATATAAAATGTCCATGTCCATAACAAAAGGAATGCTATACATGTAGAAACTGAAAACAATAAACCAAGCAAGAATACTGAACGGTACATGTAACTGGTCCTGAACGGTACTCTACCAATCCCAGCATGCACCAAACTTACCACATGTTACGAGATGAAGTGTTCGACACTCAACCTCAACTGTGGGAATACAAAGGGCAAGGTTTCCCAATTGAGAAACAAAGATTCCATGTACAGTAGATACACTCAATTCTACAACACAGACTACATGTGCTCATTTCTACAACTATGGTACATAGATGAACGTAATATAGTCATAAACAGACAAACCAAGTACAGAAAACTATGTACACGTAGGACTGAAATCAAGGAATAGGTCTGGAATGTAGCCAATGCCTGAGTTTGCTCCATAGTTCCTTACAATCGTGTTGATCCACTGATAAGCTTGGCATAATGCAGAAGCAAAGTAACTCCGAATAAACTTAATAAACGCATGGTGACAGTCTCAATATTTCGACAAAATTTTATTTGTCATCTTCAGGATGTGATCTAACAGCAGTTACAGGCTCTTATATACAAAACGACTAACAAAGACTGAAATGGTTCGATACACAAAATTAGAGGGCAATAGCCAATCAGATAATATGTGAACATAACAATTAAGGTAAACATGAATGGCAAATAGACATGACAAGGAATACACACACCACATAGGCCTGACAATACACAATCGAAAAGGCAATAGTTTGATAAGGATAATAGATACGGGTGGTGATTTATTGAGGTGTGTGAATGTGTATAGAGTGGCAGCAGAAATGTCAATCAGGGGAATAAACACAAGTGAAACAGAGATTAGAAAAAATGTATTAAGTTGATTAGAGAAACGTAACAAAGGTACCTAAGAATGAAATCGGAAATAAGATATAGAGAATTGGATAGTTACAGAACGGGAAATGCTGAACTATATGGGCCAACTATATTAGGCTATTAATTAACAAGACAAGAAATACACACACCACAGAAATGCTGGATAGTTGTATTATCTTATCTAAACAGTGATTGATGGAATAAAATATATAAAAATTGAAACTGGAAACAAAATACCAAAATAATAAACAGTAGTCTACCTGAATAACTGTAGCTCTTTCGAAGCTTTTACACCACTGTTAAGTTTAGGATTTGAGCGCCGAATAGCTAGGGCTTCCTTAAATAACAAGACATTCCAGTGATCCGCGGAGTCGATAACTTTAGTGTTAGACAATAAGACTGAGGACAATGGGCAATAAGGAATACCTTCTAATCTATTAGGTAAATCAAGTAGGTCTTTAATATGTTGGAAGTGCTCACAACTGAACAAATGAAAATGGATTTCGCTGTTGCCTTTACTACCTGTACATGTATGGTTGCCTTTGAAAAGCTCCCTCATATAATCCACTAATTAATGAACAAGTTTTATAGGTCACTTGGGGGAGCTGTTCTTTGATGGATGTAACATTTGACATCATTGAGGTCTTGAAAAGCCAACAAAGTCAACCAAAATCCATGCTACATGTATGCATTCTGTAGGTGCATGGTCGCAGGTACTTCTCTTGTGCTCAACAATGAAATTTTATCTAGTCTTCAGACATATTAGTAGGCCGGCCAAGGGCACGAAATGTAGCTTTTGATGGCATTGTTTGTTACAAATGGGTACCCATGCTAAATTAGTTCCTTGTGTGCTAGGGTTCAAGGTGGGAGGGGATACCACCCGGGTCATTTCGGGGTCAATTTTGGGGTTAAATAAGGTCAAAATTGGTAAAAGTCGTTCCTAACTTAATTTTCATTGTGATGTTTGTTACCAATGGCTATCCACGCTAAATTGGTTTCATGTACTGTATGGTTTTAGCACATGTATGGCTAGCTCGTTAATTATTGGAATTGAGGTCATTTTAGGGTCACCTTACGGGTCAAATGAGGTCAAAAATGCTGTTTTATTTAATATATCTTGTGCTGTTTGGTTCAAGGTAGGGTGGATATTAAGACAACTTTGGCAATTTAAGGTCATTATCAGGTCATGTCGATGTCAAATAACATCCAAAGATGGCCAAAAGATGGGCCTTAAAACAATTTAAAATATTTTTGTGTGAAATTCCTTGTAAAGAAATGGGTATCAAATCTGAGTGTAGTTCTACGGGGTGAATTTTTAGATATTAGTGTAGGGTAATTCAGTATTTTTTGTTGGTGAATTTTGGTAACTGGATCTTCCCGATCAATATATTTGTTGGTCCGAAGGTTTCTTTCTCGACTTTGAAGTAGTTTGAGTTAACCCCTTCTGGCCTGGGTAATAGAGGGTTCGGAAATTTAGTGCCCTTTTGAACATTCACGGTATCACCAGAATGATTAAAAACCGAGAGCAAAGACTTTCCGTACTTCTGGAATATTATATTTGGCTAATTTTGAGGAATCTCCCATCAAGGTTAGTATCTTTCGCTTATTTTGAATCGGTTTGCTTAATTCTCAGCTGAAAATATGATGCTTTAAATCAAAATGGCGGATGGGTGGGGTAATCTGAAAATCACATTTTTTATGTTGCTCGTGTAGTTCAAGGCATTATTTTTACCTCACTGCTCAAATTTATCAAAGCCGAGGGATCCCTATGCATAGCCTAACATTTTATTCTCATTTTGCATCTATTTACATATGCTAAAATCAAGATTTGATGATCAAATTCAAACTGGCGGCCATATGCGGTCATCAGAAAGTCACATTTCGGCCGATGCCCATATAGTTCAAGGCATTATTCTTAGCTCATTATGCAAATTTGTCAAAACCGAGGGTTCTCTAAGCATAGCCCAACATTCGATTCCCATTTTGAATCTATTTACATATCCCAAAGACCAAGATTTGATGGTCAAATTCAAAATGGCGGCCATATGGAAAATCACACTTTTTCCTGTTCCTCGTGTAATTCAACACATTACTCTTACCTCACTGAGCAAATTTATCAAAACAGAGGGATTTCTATGCATAGCTTAACATCTTATGCCCATTTGGAATCTATTTTCATATGCCAAAAATCAAGATTTAATGGTCAAATTCAAAATGGCGGCCATAGGGGGCCATCTGAAAATCACACTTTTGGCCGTAGCTCGTATAGTTCAAGGCATTATTTTCATCTCATTATGCAAATTTATCAAAACTGTGAGATATCCAAGCATAGCCCAATAATACTCTTTTTGAATCCACGTACGTATCCCTAAGATCAAGATTTGATGATCAAATTCAAACTGGTGGCTATATGGGGTCATCTGAAAATCATGTTTTCTCATGTTGCTCGTTTACTTCAAGGCACTATTCTTCGCTTATTGTGTGAATTTATCAAAAGGGAGAGATCTCTTACAATAGCCTAACAACTTACGCCCATTTTGAATCTATTTGCATATCCCCAAGATTAAAATACGATGTTCAAATTCAATATGGCAGCTGTGTGGGGTTATCTAAATCTCCTGCTTTTCCATGTTGCTCGTGTATATCAAGGCATTGTTCTTAGTTGACTGTGCAAATTTATCAAAACCGAAGGGTCCCACATGATAGCCAGATACATTTTGCCCATTTTGAATCTATTTCTTTAGTCGTCAGATTAAAAATGATAATTAAATTCAAAATGGCGACCATAAGGAGTCATCCGGAAATTTCTTCTTTTTTCATATTACTGTTAGAATATTTTTATTCTAGGTACAAACTTGTTTAAATTGAGCAGAATAACGCCATAGCTTATTACATTATGCCTATTTTTATTCGTTGGCATAATCTTCAGCTGAGAATACAATTATTAAATTCAAAATGGTGACCATGTGGGTTCATCTGAGACTCATATTCTCATTTTGCTCTTATAATTCAAGGTAATGTGATTACATGGAACTGAAAGTAGCAATTTCTCAAAGCCAAGCCCCTTCACAAAACAGATCGATCTGACTATTTATGGGCCTTGTTTGGCTCTATTCGTACAATTATCAGCTAGGAAAATAATCATCGACAGACAATATAATGATTACATAATGGTTATTATGTCTATCTTAAACCCTACACCACATACAACTAATTCCGTCTGTCTACCCATTCGTAACAATTAGTATTGTAGATATTAATTTATAACCGATTTGTACCCATTTTTGACCTCATTTGCCAAAAAGTTACCCTAAAGTGATCTTAATTTGAATAATTAACGTGTTATCTATGACTAATATAAAACTTACATTACATACTACTGATTCAATTTAGATACTCATTCGTAACAATTAGTACTGTGACTATAATTAATAACTGATTTTCACCAAATTTTGACCTCATTTGACCCAAATATGGCCCTAAA
>JAVTVY010048832.1:0-23790 GCA_036873755.1 Hanleya hanleyi
TTTCAAATTCCAATCAACCATGTCTGATCGTGTCGACTGAAACCGCACAGGCATGCCATGTATATAAATGTGTATGAAAATATGAGTTTCCGATAGTTTATACGCATTCTGTTCTTCCAGAACATCTGGTGTTTTTGTTTTGTTTTGATTTTTTTCTTTCATTTTGGCTTCATGCATATTTGTAACTGATGCCATCTGTGAAACGAAATGTCTTTCAAAATATTGATAAGGACATTCTTCTTTGGAAAACGACTGAATATTGAATGTCGGGGCTGAACCCTATAGTCTATCCAACGATGCAATAAATTAAATAAAATAACTAAACATGCGAGCCATATTCTTGAAGTTTAATATTTTAAACACTTAGAAGTTTGACTTGCGGCATATTTGATTCTTAACTACAACTGATGCAGTGGTTCTTTCCACGCATTTCAAAAGTATGACACGATGATCGTGTGATACGTAGAGCTATGTAGGCTTAGAGTTTACATGAGCCAAACGTTCAAGAGAGACGTCTGCACATGACATCTGTCCGCAGCAAGATTGGTCTGTTATAATTGACATTCCAGCATCCGTTGTAGGCTGACGTCGGTTCGATACTGTTAAAACTGGCACCGAAATTTGCGTTACCCACCTAGCATCTGCCAGATGTAAAGCCGATGTGTCGCTCCGATGAGGCGGTATGTTGCGGCAAACAAAGTTTTACACATGAAGGTTGGCTCACGCCGTTTCTCAAACCACATGACAACGTATAGGCAGTCTGTGACGTTTCCTGGTTTCTTGTCACACTATTGAGATGCAAGTAACTATGTCTGTCATAATAATTGATTTGGTTTAGAAATGCCTGGATGTATCAGTGTGACGTGTAAAATAATTCCTTAGTCAGCTGATGAAAAAATAATACGACTCGATCCGAATGGATTTATGTATGCCGAGATTGTAACGGCGACTGTTCCCAAAAATCGTACACCTAGCGTGCGGAATTCGTCCATAAATTAGAAACTAGAAGTGATCACATTTCCTTGAGATTGCCTTGATTTGCCGTTAGTGTTCACAAGACGTTCGTACGCAAACATATCGACTGATACGCGCTGATATATGCTACAAATATCCATACAAAATGAACGGCGAACCTCACTATATGACCAGCAAATTTTCAACTAAACACCTCAACAAAAGTAAGTTCCCCCCTAAACATTGGTTAATATTTTTTAAGATATTTATGCGATTGTAACGGAATTTCTCACAGAGCATTAGTGTGACCAGCGCAACAATCAGTGAAAATGATTACCCTGTAGGTGGTGCTATGCCTGAATGAACATGAATTCAATGCAAGACGGTCGCATTTCAAAAATTGCAAAACAGATTATAAAAGACAGATTTTATTCAATCACGAACACATCCTAACAGTTAGAGCAAGGACAGTGATATCCAATCACACGGTTTGACTAGAGCAACAATCGGTGAAACTGATTACCCTTTACGTGGTGCTATGCCTGAATGAGCATGCATTGAATGTAAGACAGTAGCATTTCCATAAATTGCAAAACAGATTATTAAAGACAGATTTTATTCAGTAACGAACAAATCCTAACCGATAGAGCAAAAAACGGTGATATCACTATTAACTGGGAGATCTTTGATATTAACTGGGAGATCTTTGATATTAACTGGGAGATCTTTGATATTAACTGCGAGATCTTTGATATTAACTGGGAGATCTTTGATATTAACTGGGAGATCTTTGATATTAACTGGGAGATCTTTGATATTAACTGGGAGATCTTTGATATTAACTGGGAGATCTTTGATATTTTTCTTCCCCTGATAGTCATTTTGTTTATATAGATTGCTGAACATTAACAAATATTATAAATGTTCCACTAATCTAGCATTCATCGTCCATCGTCCATCTGGCAAAAAAAGCAATCTTATGGCTCTACATGAAAGCTTTCCTAGGCACATCACATTCAAACCGGAGAATACGGTAGATTCTCGGATATAGCCATAGTATCTCAGCCGCACTGTTATTGCAGTTGTTCATGTGGAGACTATGAAATATCCATACGGCTTCTAGCACCAGCTTAAGCGGGATTAGATACGCTAGCTATGAGGATAGTTCTACACTTAACTGCATGTATTTATTTAGTTTTCTGTAAGAGGTGTGGTCAACAGTATGTTGACCAGGGGACCTAAGGACTATATCTTTGGTCACAAAAGAATATGTGCGGAAAGTATTTCGATTATACGGTCCAGTAAAATCAATCAAAACACCCCAGGACCGGCTATCCTTGAAACTGATGTATGTGAGTAAAACTCCGGATATTATAAACATCCGCAGAATTCGAAATGAGATAAATGTTCGCAATGTTGTACCTAATGATTTCAAATTCGGGGAACCGCCATGTTCTTCTCATCAGTACTCCAAATCAATAGGATGTCATATTTTTAACCATTTTAAGCCGTCAAATAGTTTGGCTCAAGCGAAGACACGTCCGTTGCTTACTCCTGTGGCTGTGTGTGTCGTCAATATTCATCTATACATCAACTAAATACATTGTGACTGGTGAACCTAATGTGACGTATGGACCTTCAATTGATGCTACCCAACTATTATGTTTGATTTAAATGAAAGCCGTGAGTTTATAACGATATTCATAGTTGTTTCTCTTAGTGGCGTACTAAGCAGGATATGTTGCATACAGCTGATACATGCGGGTCGCCATTGCAGTTAGAAGTATGACGTCATGACCACCGCAGTCAGCTATGCATGATGCACGCGAGGAGGAGCTGTCAGCCAGGCTGTCTGGCGTTAGGTCTTTACGGCGGATTTGTTTGCGCACTTGCCTTCGCGTTAAATTCGCGTTAATTTATACGTCAATGTAAAGAATGGATTATATGGGTGTACATGGAGTAGATGTATTCTTCATCATAACAATTCTATTTCATTCATTGTCAATTATCGTTGTCATGAGGGAAATATTATATTAAATTGTGATACGGCGAAGTCATTAAGATATTAGGCATATATATTACTGGAATAACAGTTGATACACTGGATGGAAAATTTGAAATCCGATAAATTAACAAAAGGAGACCTCGAGTCTAGCCCATCTTGTAGATTATGCTGTTATCAATCATCTAAATCATTCATCCAAATAAAATATACAAACAAAGCTTCAAAGTTCAACCCAAGGGAATTCCTTGTATTAATTGACCCCAGCTGGTCACAATTCGAAGTGCCTATACCTCGTGAATAACAGCTGGAAGATTGGCTTCAAAACAAGCGTCATGCTCCATCGCTGTGAAACCGAAAATGTACAATTTGTTGATAAGGTGCTCTGTTATATTAAGCTTGAATCTAGGTTAACGGAAGAAACTTTAGTTCAATATGAGAAACATTTTCAAGATTATATCAAGATAATCTATCCATGCGGAATCGATTGATCTCCCCCGGCAGCCAAAGCTGTGCCTGTTCACAAGGGTTGTGACAAATCTGAAGTACACATATTATGAAGCCAACTATCTACTACATGAGTAACAGTCGGGCTTCGAGAAGGGTCGGCATTCTACTGCGACAGCTACATCAAATGTGTATAATGTCGTTTTGGAAAGCATCAACAAAGGAAAATTCACTGTAGCGATTATCATTGATCTCTGTAATGCGTTTGATGCCGCCAAGCATCAACTCATTCTTGGTGAACTAATGTCAATAGGGTGTTGTTGGAAAGCCCTATGGCTGATTTTCATCACATCTCTGACAAGAGCCACGTGCGTTTCACTAAGATGCGTGATGATCGAACCCATGACAGTTACGCTGGTCCCTCATGTCTCAATCTCAGGTCACTTGGTGTTCATTACAAGCGTCTAGTCCGTCATTCACTTGGTGTTCATACTGTTCATGAACGATTTCGAGGATTTTGACTATGATAGTGAGTTAAATTTACAGAGTTTTGCGGACGACACATTCAATTACCTAACATATTCGAGCTTACAATTTGCCAGTATCTAGACAAAGTTCGACCTTCTCAGAGGAAATGTTTGATAAAGATAAATATCATGATTGTTGAAAACATTGAGCAAAATGTATCAAAGGATTTAGGCATGCTGATAAGAATGAGTCATTTCTTACATGCTGATGATGTATAAACACTAAACAACACCAGTAGTAGGGAGCATGCATATAGACTCACCTTTTCCAGGGAGGTAACTCTTGATTCCCGTGGAACTTCCAACAGGGGACGTTGTAGTTATGGATTGCATCAACATTGGCTGGGTGCCAAGTTTTATATAGTTCTTTGACCTTTGTATTCTTCCGCGGTGATGCGGTCTGCTTCCGCGGACAGAAAGCAGTCCCACGGGGAAAAATACATGGAATGCATGTATGGACACTGGTAACATTGTCCTATTGTCAATGTTGTTGTTACCATGGGGTTAATAAAATATGTAATACATAATGCTGTTGTTGATGTTGCTCTCTTTTTGGACTAACCAATCAGAATAGTACGTATCACGGACCACACCCCGTAGAGCTACGTATAGGCGCGCATGTGTGACGATCTATAAAACAAATTCCTCTGGATCCCACCCCTCCATTCCTACGGTTGCAGTGCCATGGCGGAGACCCATCCCTATGCGACTCGCATTTTACATCATGCGATCGTGGTTCATTCACGCACGGGTTACCGAGCAGTGGTTCGGTCCATGTTTGCAGATGGCGACGACAACGAGGGGCGACGCCAGATCTTGAAAGAGTTCACAGAAGCGCTCTTCAAGAGAGTGGACTCGATGGAGAGATGTGCTATCACTCACCACTACTGGACTATGACAGCCATCCTTGATGCCCGCACTATGCAGCGCTCACGCCGGAACAGCGACGGCTCTTTGACCTCGCCATGGTCTTTGCCCTATTGACCCTGACGCTGTGACAATGACAGTGGGACTTCACCATAAATACGAGAGACAGTCAGCGTGTGCGTCATTCGGCATTTCGTCAACCATGTCACCAGTCCTATGAGCCGTTCTTCTCCTCACCCCTGAGGTGGGGTTACACGTCTATGAGGATAAAGTCACCATCGTGGAAGACCGTCAAGTTTGCTGGTCGGAACCTGAGACCGTATCGACTACCGTTACCCTACACCGTGATGGCTGGACCGAATTTAAACGGGTATTGAGCGGTGAGCTCGATGGAGACCTCATCCATATCGCGAACGCCAACTACGTACACCGGGGACCCTTCTTTGCACGTGTGGGGCGTTACCACGATCCTAGGCAAAGCTTCACCCTAGACCCCGATCATTGAGGACCAGCTGTTTACACCGGACGAGCGGTCAGCTGTTCAGTTGGGGTGGTCTCGTGCTATTGAGGACACGCTGGCTGAACCCAATGAACAAATTTCTAGCACGGCGAGGCTATAGACTACCCGGCTAGACTCAGTAAACCTAGGATATATACAACGGTGGTAGAACCCGAACATCAGACTTCGTTATAAATAAACCATACTCCCCGGGTCCATTATCATTTTGTCACCATGAAGCGCTGGGAGGTGTTGGATAAGTTATACTAAAGTCCCGACAGTCCGGTGGCCTATAGTGCATTGTCGGCTCTCTATCGAGCGGCCAAACCGCAGGGGGTACAACGTGCCCAAGTCCGAGATTGGTTCTAACAACAAGACGACATCAATGCATAAACTGTGAAGGGTGCATACTTGTGGAAATGCAAGAATGCTTTGAAGGAAACCAACTGTGCCGATGAGGTCGGAAATGTCTTACTAGTACACTGGCCACTGTTATTGAGGAAATCTCTATATGCTTGTCATGCACGCGCTTGTACACTTTCAAGGAAAATTCTACAAGGGACGCCGTCAGAAGATATCTAGCTGTCTGCTTCAAAGAGTCAACAGCAGACAGGGTATTGGAAAGTTTTCCGAGATATATCGCTCGAGAATGATGGCGGTGCGTGGCATATCCCTCATCTTAGCATCTTACAGACGTTGACAAATCAGAGTGGACTCTGAATGTTCAACAACATAGTGAGAGTTTATTTGAACAACTTCAGGGTGTAGACCTCCCCAGTAGTCTTCTGATGTCCAGATGACAGATCAGGTGTGAAGGTAAATCTTGTATTGGTTAAAGGAATAGAAAACCCTAAGACGATGCATACGTATATCGAAAGAACTATATCATTAGTATTCGAAAAACAAAACAAATCGGCTTTTCTAGCAATTCCGAATGAATGAGATCATTTTCAACATCAGAATTATTGCCCAGATCAATAATCCGTGGAGGTCGCCATTTTAACAAGCCCGAGAGCCGTTAGCCAATGAAAATCCTTTAAATATCACCTGACATTATTCCTGTGACGTAGTTGGGCCCAAGCCAGAGTAGCTAATAACATGTAGACCAATTGTAAATTATTGTGTCGATGGCTTTTGACAGATCGGTGGACCTTTCTTTACGCGCCGAGACGATTATGAGGATCGTGATATATGAATATCGAATTGATATACAGGTTGACATGTGGCATTTTGCATATGATTTCACAAGCTCTCTTTCTGAGGCAAGAATATCAGGCCACATCACCCGATAGCAGTAGAAGAAACGCTGCTAATGTTGCCGTTCTTGTTGTTTAATGCTTTACCTTATGGGATAGAGCCCGGATGACAAAGTGATATTTGTCGTAGCGCCATCTACATAAAAATAGTATGGCCCACAAACGTCACAGTCATTCCAAAATGTCGCAGATCATAAAGTGTTAAAGTCTGAACGATAAATCGGTGTTTACTCAGCTGTAGAATTTTGTTAATTTTTTCTACCCGTGTTTTTTGGAATCTGATGGCATAATTCTGTCATGTCGAGCACGAGTTTACGCAGAGTTTACTATTCCTTTAATGGTTTTCCGTGAAGCTGTCACTTCCGAACGGTATACCTTATCATTTACCCTAGGACAACAAGTACTATAAGCGGGTGTCCACGGACAACCTTTGTCAAAGGTACATTGTATGATACTAGGTTAAGTTTTATTTTGTTTTTCTTTAACAGTATAATTGAGTCGTAGTTTTGGGTGTACCGTTCGGTCGGTCGTCTACCCTAAAAAACGGTCTGGCGTGGTCGATGATGCCGACTTTGATCTGGTTTTATCTGGTGGCATTAATATTCGCTTTCGTAAAAATGCCCTGAGACTCTTTCCTTGGCAACGAAGATGGTGTTGATATCAGCTTGAATAGTACTGGTAAATATCAACTTTTCAAGGGCTTTATCCGAATACTACACCCGAGAAGATATCCGATGTTTCCCCAAGCAAACTGGATGAGATCCACCGCAACCGGAATGCTACCGTCAATTCTGTCAACAATAACGAATTTTCATAGGTTTTGTCAATGCCTTATTTTAACATTCGACGTTGTCCGGTGAGATGAGTCTACGTACCTGGATGGTGTCCGTGTGTTTTCAAGGTGACTCGGAAACGAACAGACAGTGGGATATCTTTTCTATTATAATCTTTAATATGTTCAAAGGATCATGTGTAAATTCAAGATGGCGGCCATATGGGTTCCTTAAATTAGCTACTAAGAATTACCTGAAGTCACTGTTATGCTCATATAACACGCTATTAGATTGACCAACTCACAATTCCATGCCGGATCAACTTCTTGGTTTGATCTACCTCGTTTCGGCACAAGATTTGTGTCATAATTTGTGTGTTTTCACTTCCACTAGTAACTAAGGTGATGTCCATACCTGTAAATTACATGGAGCTTGGTATTGTCGTTAAGGCTATATTCAATATTCATTATGGAACAAAAACACACGCTTCAACACTTCCCCCATACATAAGTGGTCGCCGTGGAACCAGATGAACAGGCGCCGTTTATCATTTGAAGCATCAATGTTTAATGTTCAGTTGCTCGTATTTAAAAATTTCCGGGGGGCATTTCATTTATACACAAGAATAAAATTTCCGTATCATTATACAATATATGATAATTTCGTGTAAGTTGTCGTTCACGTGCGCCTTGGGATTCACCCTAACTGTAACCGAAGGACTGATCATAAATGAGCATACATCTATCTCTACGGCCACCTAGGAATGATCACAACAATTTCGGTCCATGATCTAGCAGTCGACTTTCCGCTCGAAATAGAACATGGTATTCATTTTACTGCTTTAACCCTACCTGGCCTGGGGGGGCGGAAAGTGCCCCCCCTAGTGAACTTTTCTCTGCTGCTCCGAAACGACAAAACCGAGGAGGCTGAAACTTGGTGACTTTTAAGCTTATCTTATTGGAGTCATTTTGAGTCTATTTTCATATACCCTCGGGTAGAGGATCATGGGTAAATTCAAAATGGCGGCCATGTGGTATCCGCGAAAGTCGTGTTTTTCATCTTTTCGGTCCATTTCTTCACATTTTCCTTGCCTAAAAGGCCTTGAAAGTATATTATTTATGCAAAACTAATTATTCTCTATTTTATAAGATTTTTTTGGAGAGAAAAATCTGAAAAATGAAAATTTCGAAAAATCGACCCCAAAATGGCCAAAGAATGGCTTCCGAGAAGATGACCTCACTGTGACGTCATCGTGGCGGCCATCTTGGATTTTTTTACATTTTCCGGTAGAGTTTGAACCCAAGATACTGTGTGGTAAGTTTCAGCGCTCTAACCTTAGTGGTAGAGAAAATATATAGGGGGCACTTTCCGCCCCCCGCCCCAGGCTGCGACACACCCCAAATCGCCCAGGCCAGATAGGGTTAACTGGTCCAGTCTTCCGAAGAAGGTAAATTTAAATCTTTATTTAACAACTTTTTTGCTGCAAATAACATTCATGTAACGATTGTCCATATCTTTGATGAAGTTCGCTGGACCATTTTTTTTTCAAAACAGTCACTGCCGACTGGTGCATCGCGGGATATTTTCTCGTATTAAAGCATTTAATTCAAATTTCCCTACGGAAATTCGATATCATCATTGGCTTGGTTAGAACAATTTAATTTAAAGAAAATCCACATAGTTTCCGTATTATTTTCGCTGATAGAAATCATTGCTTTGGGAGCCAGATGTTGTAGCATTACTGAGAGTCTCGGTCCATGTGACTCTGCAGTTGATGGCGACCAGGATATAAATACTGTTATCAGCAACTAACATTTCACCTATTTGACAGAACAACTGAAATATAGACTTCATTTTCTGCCTAAGCAAACTTGAGATTTGAGGTTCTTTCTTTCTTTCATCATGCTATTTTGACGCTCATCTCTTTCGTGACTAATTTCAATCAGTAATACATGCGATTATAACATACACACAGACACATGTTCATCACGTTTTTTTTGCTAAGATATCAAGTTGAGTGCACATTTTTGGTTGATCTTCAAAATTATATTAAAATCCATGTTATTTCTTAGATTCTCTCATATACACCAAAACACATGGGCAAAATATCTAATTTTGGGGTAGGCTCTTTTTTGAAGTAGCACTTCGAGAAAGGCTGTTATTTGCGGCATTCAACATTTTTGCGCCTGAAAAGGTAACAAAACCCTTACAGTTCCTGATACGATGGGAGTATGATTCACGTGCGGTGAAACATTTCTACTTACTCGACTTGCAGACTAATCAATTACAAGCGTCTGGTCCGTCATTCATAATTCAGCCTTCATCCATTAAAGAATATCCGCGTCCATAATGCTTCGGATCTAGAACGGCCTTTCCCCAGTGCATACATGTATATGTCTGCACAATGAATGCACAAATCACCGTCGATTATCGTGTGAAACACGTGACATGAAAACACACAATTCTACATGATAGTGTGATGCGAAATTGAGACGATCCACAGCTGCATCGATATTCAGAGCACGTTCATAGCCATTCAACTGCATTATCTTGAATGATTCAGGTCTGGTCAGAAAGTTCAAGAGTTGATTCATGTTATACTAAGTGGACGTTGTTCTTCCCAGAACCCCGCTCTAGTAACACTCCGCTATCATTAGGGGAATAAGTAAAAACAAAATAATAATGAAACAATGAAAATTATTCGCTCCGACAGCATGGACAATACGATCTCACATTGACGTTATCAGAGCAGCCTATAGAATGCGCCCCGATCTGTAGTCTGGAAAGTTGCCTCATCTTGACTGTATCGAGCGTAAAGCCAGACTGTTACAGGGGAGCTGCAATCGTTCACAACAGCTATTCGTGGGAGAAGATATCGACGAGGACTCCCTCGACAGACCGGCCCTGTATTGCGTCTAATGTCTTCTGCAGCCAGCAGTCAAGCCTATATTGTTCATGGTAAAACGGAACACCCAAGTATCTCCTGATAAACTGGTACATCTTTTTGGTCCCTGAAAGTAAAAGTTGATGATTGGATTATCGATCCAAGGTTGTACGCATACCGAAGAGCATGTGTGCTATGCCGTATAACTTTAAAATTCACCAGAAGGTCAAATGTACACGCTATTTGGTGATGATAAAAACCTTTCATCAAATTTATCTAAATCAAATTTCTTCAACATTCTTTCCAAAATTTGCAGTGTATCCACTGATCCCCTGGATTCGCGTTACTGTTGTGTGTTAAATACGCTATTTGTGCTACATTTACTTGGGCTGATGCAACATTTCATCCCAGCAAAATTGGATGAAATGTTTGTTTGCACATTGTTCTATCTTTAATTGCGCCGATTATATTTTGTTTAATCCAAATTAGTCGTTTCAGACTTGCCAATGAACTTGGCCCGAACACCTACACAAAGAGCTACATGTATGTCCACGAAATAATGAAGTTAAGAAAAATTATTGAAAGCTGTTGGGCGCTTCCCACTTGAAAAAACAAATCATAATTTTCGTTTTATGCATCTTCGTAATTGAGGCTAGCTGTTGTTTAAAACTTCATTCAGCTATCGACGCAAACACTTTTTTTGTGATGGTCTTGTTAGTGAATTGGAGCGATATACAAGAGGTGGGACAAAATTGACGTATGTCGACTAACAAGCAACCATATGACTCTAATCTACGGAAAAGCCAACATTCAGACTCGAGAATTCGGTGGATTTAGTCTTAGTATTTCAGCTGCTCTTTTATAGCTGATGTTCATGTGGAAACAATGAAGTATCCACACGGCCCCTAGCATCAGCTTAAGCGGAATTATATAAGCTAGCTCTGAATGTCGGATCCGATGCCCTGTGATGCAGCGCACGGCACGGTGTGAAAAGAACACAACGCATTCTCTATATATTGGTGTATTCGTTGTATCGTATCTCACCTTCTCCAAGCTGATCCTCTGTGCCTGCCTCGCCTCGAACCATCTTGGCAAATAAGTCATGCATCCGACGCTCGGCAATCCGGACAAATCCCACGAGATCTTCGGCATTGACGTTCCTGGGTGGATCTCTGGCGTTTTCGCTTGTCAAACTCAAGAGATTGTACCATTCGATCCGTTCTAGAACAGGAGATGCCTCGGGGTGCATCGCCTTCAACTCTTCAATTTCCACGAGAACAAGATGCTGAAGATGACAGAGATCGATCGCTTGTACCAATAGGATTAAATGATTAGCTACCATCATCTGGACGATCTCCAGAGCTTCTTTTGTAAGACGTGCGCTGATGAACGAATTCACGGACTGGTTGTGAATCTCTGCGCTTAAGACGTGGTTACTCATTGGGTTAACAAGGTGGTCCAGCTCAGACATGTAGGCTGCCATAGCCACATCAGCTCCCTTGAAACCGAAGTTGAAACTTGCGTCGGCGCCGCCGAGATTTGGGGGAAGCCCAGAGTTATAATGGTGATTCACAGCCTCTGAGAATTGAGCAAACAGCAACTTCCCACAGAGTCCGAGTACTTGGCGGGTCTGGTCCATAGTGATAGAGAGGGTTTCTCCTTGGAAATTTCCACCGTTAACAATGGTATTTGTACGATGAACAATTATTGGATTATCATCAACAGCGTTAAGCTCTACTGCGACTCTACGGCATGCCTGAATAAGTGTCTCCGCCACCGGTCCAAGCCATTGAGGGGACGTCCGCATGCTGTATCGGTCCTGTTTTAACACACCTTGTTGGTCAGGTAAATACATGTCAAGTACTGTGGTCGCAAGTTTGCTGCCGTTTAGCATGTTAAGCATGTTTTTGGCAATCTGCCTGTGTCCAACGTGAGGGAGACACTGGTAAGTAATTGGATGGAAACTCTCCGTGGTCCCGTTCAAACCTTCCACTGCAAGACCAGTACACACCTGCGTCAGAATCAGGACAAGATTTGCGTCATACAAAGTTGAAGTGGCATGACCGGCGGTAAATGAAACTGAATTGATTACCGCTACTGCTTCTTTTGAGCCAAACACGATAGGTTCGAGATTCGCTCGCTGTATGGCTTCTGAACAAGCCATCTCTCGGCCATTCATACTCACGTTCAGATCTTCTCTGCCCATCATGGTGGCCGCCAGATAGCTTAGTGGCATAAGGTCACCGCTCGCGCTGACGGATCCCCTCAAAGGGACTTTCGGAACAATATCTTTGTTTATTAGACCCGCCATTATTTGGGTAATATCGGGTCGGACACCGGAGTAGGCCTTACACAGACAGTTTGCCCTGATGACCATTGCAGCTCGGACAATATCTAGTTCAAATGTTCTTCCCATACCAGCATTCAGGCAACGTATGGCAGACTCTTGAAGTTCTATCATTTTGTACGATCGGACATCAGCACTCCCCCCGGTTCCTGTGTTAACTGCATATAAAACCGTGCCCTCGTTCAACTTTTTTGTCAGGAAAGCAGAATTTTCTTTCATTTCCTCAACCGACGATTCAGCGATTTTTACCTTGATATTTCGATTCTCCCTTACGGCTACGATATGGGGCAGCTCCAAGTGGCTTCCATCTAGACACACCGTCTCTTTGACTGTCTCCCTCTTAATAATATATCCCATGGTGAGTTCCGCATGCGAATTCATCGCGCCGGGAAGAATTTCCGAACCTGTGAAAATGAATCATATATTGATTTGTAAGAGGCCTGAATATCTGACTTACTTTGAGTGACACTAGTCCGTTTCATGTCAAATATATTTATTATCACCCATTGATAATCTTTTCTCGGTAAAATACGTAAATCAGATAGCTTCGCTTGGAAATAAAATTCATCGTTCTCATTAGGAGAAATATTATTTCGTTAAAATATCATTGTGTTTTGGAAAGCGCAATATATTACCGGCCTGTCGTGGGGGACGAAGAGCTAAACAATTCTGAGCAGTGACCGTGGCAAATATGGGCATTTGGGAAATAAATTTATCTTCAGAGCAGACTATTTCAGGAAAGCGTTTCAGGATGCCAGCTCGTCCGTACGCCCAATACTTCGAAGAACGGAAACTGATGATCCACGACCCAGTTACCCGGAAAATATATTGGTTCTACAACGAACACGAAAAAGGCAGGCCGTTAAACATTGATACCCAGACGAGTTCGGTCTTCATGTCAAGAATCTGTCAATCTCTGCGTTAATATGAAATACGAAAATATATATTGTATAGTAGCATTTGTTGGATTCCGTGGAAAATGTGACAAATGCTATAACATTCAAAGTTTCTCAAATTGTGTAATAAATATCACTAATGATATCAAAGTACAATCACGAATTGCAAGATGACAGATTATACTTTTTGCAACCTATGCCTCGTTTCCACAATTAAAAATAAAATCACAATTAAAGCGTGATTGAGATTACATAACGACTTTGAAAACCATTTGAATCAGAAAATCCTGAAGCCTGATCCGAATTTCATAACAGAAATTATTATGAATTACAAGCGTCTAGTCCGTCATCCATAATTCAGCCGTCGTCCATTAGAGAATATCCGCGTCCATAATCCAAAGACCTATTCCATATTCCATATAACGGTATTAGCACCAAATTCAAAAAGACAATCATAGTATACATAAACAAAGGCTTGTTTCCTGCAAGAGAGAAGCGGTGAACAGTTTTCAATGATGCCGGTAAGACATCATGATGTTCCAAAAATATCAAACCCGTATCGCTGATCAGTATTCTTAATCCATAATATTCGTTGTAAAGTCGTCATCTAAAGAATGACGTATCTCAGTCACGCTTTGATTGTGACTGTTCATATGAGTACCATGAGGATCTTGAAGTACATGGGTTCATACAGCCCCTAGCCCCGGGTTAAGCGGAATTAGCCACAAGTTACGAAACGTAGCACCATAGATCTTGCACGCTACTTTCGTATTTTGCTATCAGCATGCGATATGTATCGCCAAATTTGAGAAACTTTGAGTGGAGGCGTTTGGTGGAATAGCCCTGTTTTTTTAAGTTTCTGTAACAATGTTTTGTGACGTTGATTAAAATCGTCACATTTAACACAGGATCTAGCAAATGCTACTAAGCGAGATATGTATCCGCCATATGCAGGTCGCACTGGAATATTACTGTCCAGAAAGGGATAGTTTACGATGTCGAAATTGTAATCATCTCTTTTGTTATAAAGTCGACGAGAGAGAATGCCCGCTTCATTTTTATAAAGATATAGATCTAAATATGATGTGCCTGTATGGCTGTCTGTAGTTTCCTTCAAATCCAGTGAAGGTGGATATATATCCTTCATTTATATAGCGATTATCCACAGCGAGATCGTCTATATAGCGTTTGGTGAATGAGAAGGAACGGACTTTGGATGGATCGATTTTTGAAAGCGCCTGCATATAGTCATATTCATAAGAAAACAGATACAGGTCAGCCAACAGGGGTGCACAATTAGTACCCATTCGAATACCTTCCTATAGGCTGCTGATATATTGTTTTGCCAAATTTCACATAGATATTTTTAATGAGAAATTCAAGCAACTCTGTCCTGGTGTTATGGTGACACCCCTGGTTGTCTGTATCAAATAGACTCGCCCGCCTAACGCATGCGCGCTGCTCGACCAGTGCCAGTCGCGCGAGGGAATTTAGCCAGAGATATAGATCTGAGCTTACGTGGAAAGCTGTATGCATACTTGGATATCGTCAGACGACTAAGTGGTTTCCGTTTTCTTTTCCGATAATGGATGTCTGACTAACCTCTGATAACGAAAGTGACAGACAAGCAGTCTACTGTAAGGACAATCCTGAACCATTCATCATATGGTTTACTAAATTGGACACCATTCAACTGGATTTTCTAAACAGCTCTTTGAAAAATATGTTGAAAAACAACGTGTAAATGTATTGCATACTTATCACTAAGGCTAATTCTGTTCCCCCGACAAACCAGGGACACCTGAGGCAATTTCTAATTTCGCATGAATAATCTGCTTTTTATTGTGCTGAATCTATGAATTCAATGAGGAGGGAAGGGAGTGAATTTGGCTTAATGTCACACTCAAGTTTGTTTCACTCATATGGTGACAGTCAGTTTGGTTGATGGAGGAAGCCGGAGTACCCGGAGAGAACCACCGCCCTTCGGCAAGTAACTGACAAACTTTCACTCATGGACCAGCTGGGCTCGAACCCGTGCCGGTTCAGCGGTGTGAGGCTAGCGGTCACCAGTGAATTCAATGAAATACCTTGCATGGGATTTTTGGGACCTACCCTAGTAGGACTAGGAGTGAGGGTTGTTGAGCTAAGAGGCCTGAAACTGACTCGTCTGATTCATACATGTTGAATTTCATTGGCACGTTGGATTGAGGAGCTCAGACAATTCGACATGGGCATCTAGCATAAGCCGGACAGGCATGGGACAGCTTACGGGTTGTCCCTCATATCGGGTCTTTGGGCGCTGTTGTCCTGGAAGTCTCACTAAGGACTTGAGGGGCTATAGTTATGATGTTCTAGCGCATAACCAGTGGGGTCGCTTCCAAACTAATGAGGGCGATGTTGTTCCTCTATCCATGACGACATCGAGTTCAATGTCCAAGTGACCGTAGACGATTCTAGTGGCTCCCAAATAAGTTAATTCAATGATGACATGGTTCAGTCGAGCGACTCTAACATTCAATGGGTAGCCAAGTGTATAGTACGGTCAAGCTGAGCAGCGGGCTGATCCACAGCTACGGATTATTCTGGAATATTTAGGGGAAAAGATGGAACTCGACAAACTAGCTTTGTTCGGCCCGGTAACCAATCATATCTGGCTGACTAGGTCCTGTATGAAGTTACATGGAGGGGTTCTGTACTAACAGTGAGAGTACATGTACCTTTCTGGAACGAAACGCGAACTGGTGGTTCATTTATCGTTACGAATGTCTTCGTCTGGTACACGATAAAAGGTCATTTTTCTGGCTAAATATGACTCGCGATGTCCAGTTGTTCTTGCAAACTATCGCGGCGTGCAACCTCAACAAATCCTCTCCCATATACCCAAGATCAGATCCGGGGAACTACCACACAGCGGTCCCAATTCAAATTGTCCACATGGATGCCGTTCGTCTGTTTCTTCTTCAGACCTGCAGAGCGGGTAACGTCTGAATTTTTGATATTCTGTTTTCTCGGTTTGCAGTGCCACTTTCGTATCTTTCACATTAGAAAATTTTGTGGAGATATATTTCCACATACGGTCAGCTGCTTGAGATCACACAGACTTGGGGAACTTCGGCCCAGGTCAAATGGCCAGTTTCACAGATACAACAGTCTGCTACTTCAGATAATTCTTTGTTATCTGAAGAACAAACAAAGGGTCTGAGACGAAAATCTTAATAATTTACATAGCAAATCGTGCCATGCCACGCCATGATACTGGGCTTTCTTCCTATCTAATCAGGTTTGGGAGAGATTTATTCACGTCCGTAGATATCCTTTTAGGTTTTCTCTCAAACTTACTCTACTGGATTTCCTCAGACCACGCTTCTGCTTTCAACCAAGCCAACGGCCATGTTTTCTTGATAGCGACTGGACGGGAATAATATCTGTTAGATCAGTCTCACTCTTGAACTAGAACTGGTCGTATTTTAACTTTAACTGTATCTATATCTTGATGTAGATATATCATTTTATCGTGCATATCGAGCACTGGCTGACCCATATTCCGCGCTCCCTATCCACGGAACACATGCATAAGCATAGACCGAGCAAACAAGGTTATGTGGTGTGTACGGCCAGGCTGTTTATAGAAATGAAGTCGGTCCTATTTTGTGCTTACTGTTCAAAACATGGCAGTGTGACTAACGTCACTGGACCTACGAAATAGGGTTTGAGATAATTTAAGTGTGTACTCGAGAGATGACTTGGGGGCCCTGTGTGCTACCATGAGAGAATTTATATAGCGTCTCTAATTGACAGTGGGAACTATTAACTTTTCCAGATGTCACCGCTGGTGAGTTATTAGCGTAGCAACTATTATCGCCCTCAGTTTCTATTACCCTGGAGAATGATCAGCCCAGCAGTACAGCACAAAGTGTTGGGGGGAGAGTCCGAGAGAGCGGGGACCCTCCCCCCCCCCTTCTCGGCATTCTGCAATTTTTCTTAAATTAGCGTAGGGAATGATGCTCTGTCAGAGCAGTTGAGAAGTAAATGTTTGTAGTCCTAAATAAGACAGGAAACTGGATAAGAAACACAAATTTGAAGTGAGAAAGGTCAAGATCAGAGATTTGTTAGAATGCAAGATACAAGAATGCAATCAAATCAGGCATCACTAGAGAGCCATTCTCCATGGATACATTTATTTGGCATTCAACTTCAAGGTACCTCATCTGAAGAGAGTACATAATAATAATCAATGAACAATAAAGCACACACGAACAAAATAAACAAGTGGTTATAGGTTACTGAATTTAAAACACAACGATGATTTTATTATCGATTTCTTCAGTAATAACATATAATAGGGTCATTGTTGTGTTTAAATTTAGTAATTTCTTTCATAAAATCCAGCCATTTTTTATTTCTTTTTGAGGTAGAACATTTTTTAACTAATGACTGAACTGAAGAAATGGTGCAATGTTGTATAAGCTGGATATATAAAACGTGCAGTATAACATGCCTTCAATCTCAACGAACTTCCAAGACCAGCAAATGAGTGAAAACGAATAGGCCTACTATCGGGATGTGTGTGGTATCGGAATGTGTGTCAACATTACACTGAAAGTTAGGCTAAAAATAACAACCTCCATTCTCCGATCAAATGATTTGCTTCCTTCATGCATCGTGGCATATACAGCTCGCCTGACGCGAGATTCTGGTATTTCGGTAGCCTTCCGCAATACCACCGGCTAACAGCGACCAGCATGATCACGAGTGTTCCCGAATATTTCCAACAATTTACGGCAGATGTTCGGGAAGCATGGAGTGGACTACGAGGGAAAACATGGCGGAGCTACCTTGAAACGTATAATGCCGACATATTTTGGCAAGTACCATTAAAGTTACTGATATTTTCGAGAGCTGGGCGCATCATTTTTTTTCTGCTTTAGTGCTGGGCGGCCGAAGTTAGTCACAGGCGCTTAAAAGTCACAGAGAAGAATACAGCCAAGGGTTCCCAATGGGCATGACAGTGCACTCGCTGAGCTAACAATAAATAATGAAAAAAAAAATGGTTATAAATAGTTACATATTTTCATCAGAATTCGATCAGCTCAGAACCTGCTGGTAACAATGCCCTAATGCATGTTCATGCCAAAAATCAAGGCTCTAATGTTAATGGTTCTCCTTATTTTGCCGACGAAAGGATTCGTATGGACTCACTGACTCATTACCGGACAATTTGCGATCTGTAGCCTACTTCGTAGGAATAAAATAAAAAAAGTGTCGTAGTGGTCAGCTATCATTAGTTTCCTTCGCTGCTATACAACAGTGGGACAAATTATAGTTTGGTGATAGAGGCTAATATTTGTACGAAGGTCAAGTCTATATATGGGAAAGTCAATCATGCAAGAGTTTTTGAAATAGCTTGACCTAGCTTAGCGAATTAAATAAACTGTTCTGTCACGCAAAGGCGTTACTGTGCATGATAATATGAGGACTGAATATGGAGAGGAGGAAATAATACAAACTCAGCAGAAATTCATAGATATGCAATCGGCATGGTGCCAATATTCATGAAGGCCTGAATGTCTGCATGTTGCAAATGTGATCGAGTCCTATGATATTAATCATATACGGCACTTCAAGGATAGTTATCATCTTAGAGGCAGTTTTTGCACCTCGTGACAATTTGTCTTCTGTACCAATAAATATGCAAGATAACCATAATAAACTATATATTTTATGAACGCGTATATCGTAGGGATTCCACCTATATGGTTTGTACACTGCTATTGTGTAGCAATTATTCCAATTTAAATTAATTCAAACGAAAACAATAGCGTCGATTTTTCAATTTAAATTTCATGAAAACTGTAGATTTTTTTTCACTTTTGATGGAAAACCTTGATAGGAGATAACTCGAACTAGTAAACTTTATCTCATGTTTTTATTTTTGCCGGGTTTTCTTTTTACAGCAATTTTACTAAAATAAATTGAAAAAAAAAATGTTATTTTACGATCATTTGTCTTTAAAGTTGAGTAATTAAAAAACAAACCCAAACTTACAAAAAGTGAGATAGGGTTTACTAGATCGCCTTATAAGAAATAAGCATGCCAAATTTCAAAAGCGTAGCGTAGAAATAAACGTTTAAATCTCGGATTTTGTAAAAAAATGAAAGGCTAGAAATCGGGCAAAATGTGTCCAGCTGAACATCTGAAGAATTAATCCTATTTTTTTGCTTGAATTTTATTATGAAATATATTTTTCATCTGTCTTATGGGATCTAATCGAATTCCTATTTATTTTTGATAAATATTACACTAAATTTATTCATCAATGTGCTTTAAAATCTAATTTAAACTTTAAAAACTTGTTGAGGTGAGAAATAGCACCTTTGCTAATTACTTCACGGTCGGTGTCTGAGTGTCAATTAACAATACAATTGTCACTCAGACAGCTAAAAGGCAATGTATTTTATTTTTTCAGTGCCTCAGAAACTAAATTTTTATCCCAATATTGAAGCACTTCTACTTGGAATTTTTATTTCGTTTTTTCACCAAATGCTAGACAAAATAGTGAATATTTGAATGAAGAAATAAAAGAAAAATGACCAATTTTGACCCTCTAACGGGATAGCTACATCCTTAATGGATTTTTTTGTTGAATTCAATCATTTAATTCCTACAACAAGATGTGGGGGACTTTCAGCTAATTGAGAGATTGAAGGAAATTGTTTCTTCGTCGAATTGAGATATTTCAAAACAATACTAGATTATACCAACGATTTGACGAAGTACACCTACAATTATGTGTCAGATTGTTTCATTCTACATACACATTTTTTTTGAAGATGGTACATAGGGGTGGGAGGCACTTTTCTGCCCTTTGAGCAAATGCATTGGAACTTCAGAGAAGTCATCTTGGGCAAAAATATAACAGAGTATAGCAAAATCCAGGAGAGCAACTCTGATGACGACACAGAGATTTCATGTTATAAAAGAGCTTCTTAGTTGAAATTTTGGTCCTATTTTTTCGATGTTCTTTATTCTTGAAGTTTGTTCAGCAAAACTTAATAATAAATTGGAAAATTAGATGGTGCGAAATAAAATACTGACCATTTTATGCATAAAATAAAACAAATTTGAAGAAAATCCACTACAAACATTTCCCATATAAAATTTCCCCATTATTCTCTGATCGGAGGGGTTGGCAAACTGATAACATGCGTTTCTACGTGGAACGGTACGTGTGTTCCTATGCTGTTCATATCAGGTGGTATTGAAGCAAGTCTAACAAAAACTAATAATGTATACCGCCATTGTATATATTTTCTGTATTAAAGACGGTGTTGCCGCGAACAACTGCCGCTATAGGATAGCAACGAAATTGTGATAGAATGAATTAACAGGATAGCAATGAAATTATGATAGAATGAATTAACAGGATAGCAATGAAATTAAGACCGAAGGAATTCATTCAAATATTGTCAATTTGTGCTCACCTGATTTATCAGTGAACTCAGTGGAATAAGCCATCTTCACCTCTTATCGAAGCCCGGACCTGGATATATTCGTGTACATTGTACAAAATTAAAGATACGCGTCTCCTCGCTGAACTCGGGATTTAATGTGCTGTAACCTATATCATCTCATGACCTAAATATTTCACCCAGTGCTATTAAAACCAGCGGGAATAGAGTATTCGTGCCGACGACATATTTTATCGGGCAGTCGTTCAACAGCCCTCGGTTTATGTCGTTAATCTTGATTTCAGACATTTTTGGCATAACCATGCTTTAATTTTAATATTTCATGGTCTCAATACACCCACATACATATTATAACCACTTTTACTAAAATAACAGGAGAGAGAGACGAAGAATTAAGGTTTAACGTGGCTATCATAAATATTTTCGCTATATAGCGACGATCAAACAAAATTCTAAGTATTCAAGTTAATAACTTAGTAATCCAACACATTAAAACATGCGCACAGTCCTCCCTCACCCGACCAAAAAGATCGTCCAAAGTAGTCGCTCGATAAAAAAGAATCTCTTACAATCTTAATATCTGTGGCATGGAATATATCTCGCAACTTGGTATTTTCTCGTTCGTGAGTTAATCGTGTATGGCCGATTCTACACCGACTGATCACGGCTTGATCAATGACATATACTAATTTCTTCGATAACTAACCCCAAGCTAGATAAAGTCCAAAAAATATATCTGAATTTAGAGATGGTAAATATCTAGTTGGGGCTATTATTTCTGCAGCTGTGTGCGATCAGCTAAACTCTATGTTACAGGTACTTTCATCAATGATTCGAGTAATATAAGCGTAGCAAAGTCATATATTTATGTCTTGTATTGTCCTGATTATCTGCACCGAGTGTATATAACTTATCCTGACAATGACATCTGTATGATGAACTACAAGGTCCCTTGGTTACCATGGTTACAGCTCTAAACTTTTCTCCGTTTCGTTGCTTATTCAGATCACAGATAACACATTTGAAATAAAAAAGAAATCGTAAAAATGAGCACTGTTTTCCAGCGGATTATTATCCAGACTAATGAGATTATTTCCAATGCTGCTAGTTAAAATTTTATTTTAAAATTATCCCGCGCTACAGTCCATGGCATATCAATGAGTCGAGTTGCAGATTATTAAATTTGTTTGGATATTCTTATCGACTGTACAGATTTTAAGATTTCAAGAGATTCTTTTTATCGAGCGACTACTTTGGAAGATCTTTTTAGTCGGGTGATGGAGCACTGTGTCTTGGATTATTTGAGAGAAATCGGTTTGCTGTATTTACTAGGTTATCTGCTTGAGTACTTAAAATTGTGCTGAACGCGACGTTAATCCTTAACTCTCTCTCTCTCTCTCTCTCTCTCTCTCTCTCCGTTTGGATGCATGGGATAGGACAAATAGAAATGAAACGAATATTTTGTCCAGTTTCGAGTAATTTTCTTTCATTGAAAATTGAGAGATCCGATAGCCACAACATCCTACATATTCAGATATTATTTATTTGGCAACATTGATTTGCTTATTTTAATGCGAAAATGAAAAAAAGTCATGAATATATAAACGTGAAATTGAGGATGTTTTGCCGCGCTAATTCGCTCACCCCCTTGGATACAACAAGCAACTGCCCCAGATTCCAAGCAATCTAAAAAGGTGCATGTATCATTCCATCCATTCCGGTATGCATTACAGATGTGGAAAGTATGGACAAGGATCACGAAAACTGTTTCACCCCAGTCAACCAAATACTCACGCTTTAGTCGATAATCTCAACGCATTCAGATGGATAATCAGTTACCGAAATATAAGAGACGATATTTTTTGTCGTTAGTCGAGGGATCGCTGATATCAAGGGTGACTGTTTAGAATATGCCTATGGTGCAGCCATACGACATAGGAATTCAGTCTCCCGGGTGTTTCGTTGAAACGTACCTCTTCTGTATTATATGCCGTGATGCACCTTTCTCTCATCGCGAAGCTGTGAAGGTATGTAGCTGAAGTGTGTCGTTGTTAATAATTATTAGTGCGTTATTAGGCATTTATATTAGTCTAATATAGAAATGACGATTTGTATGTAGTATAACCCCCACGAAGCAATTTGTATATATGGAAATAGTTTTCGACGGAAAGAATAATTTAGTCGTAAGCGAGAATCGAACCCACGACCCCTCTAATTCGTGGAGTTGACCCGCTTACCATCTGAGCTATGCCGGCCCATAGGTAATACCCCCTGAATCCCAACGAGTGCGTGAGTAGTAGGGTTTAACGTTGTTTTCAGCCTTGTTTCAGTCATATTACGATGGTGCCTACATGTACCAGAACACGAGAGTGCTCACAGTTCCTATTAGCTGGACACTGATCAGCCCAGCCTACATCACCCGGTCATCCATCCAAGTATTGTCCGGGCTTAACGTTGCTTAACTTCGGTGATCTGGCGAGAACCGATGTGTTAACGCTATAAGCCGTACCAATGTGCGCAACTGGATAGATAATATAGAAATGACAATTTGGTATGTAGTTTAGCAGAATATAGCATATAGCATAGCTCAGATGGTAAGAGAAACTCTACGGAGTAGTGGACGTGGGTTTGATTTGCCCTGACGGCTAAATTAGTCTTTCCCTCGAAAATTGCTTGCATATATTACTTTAATAAAATGAAGAGGTGGAGAATATATCGATCGCTTTCGGTTAAATGCCGTATCGAGTAACATTACAGTAATTGTAAATCTTCATTATGTGAAAACAACCCAAGCATGCCCATTCATTGGCAAGTGGGACACGACAATGTTTGTGCGCTTTTAAAAACAAGGATATACTTTTACCGAGAT
>JAVTVY010048833.1:0-24898 GCA_036873755.1 Hanleya hanleyi
GCACAAAGTCCGATCGAGTTACAAAGAGCGTTAGACGCCTTTTCAGACTATAGTAATGACTGGAAATTAGACATTAATACAGAGAAAACGAATATTATTGTATTTGGCTGTAGAAAATGCAACTATGAGATTTTTATTAGCAACAAGAAAATAGAAATCGTTGACAACTATAAATACCTCGGCATTGTCTTTAGCAAAACAGGATCATTCACGAATGCATTTACTAATATAGTTGAACAGGCAGGCAAAGCCTTACACTTGGTATATACCCGTATTAGAAACCTATGTCTCCCTATTGATTGCCAGTTACTACTTTTTGACCAAACTGTTGCACCTCTTCTATTTTTATGGTTGCGAAATTTGGGGGTTTAGTAACCTAAATATTCTTGAAACTGTTCACACAATTTTTTAAAAATACATACTGTATGCCCGAAAGTCTACCCCGCATTATATGTTATATGGAGATCTGGGTAGATACCCACTGATTTTAACAGTAAGGAAAAGAATGCTGACATTTTGGACTAACTTAATCCAAGGAAAAACCTCAAAAATGTCATTTCTAATGTATAGACTACTACATAACTCCTATATGTCAGGTAATTTCAAAAGCAAGTGGATGCACTTTATTAAAACATGTTTAGATGAATTGGGATGTAGTGACATCTTGTTGAATCAGAACGTGGGGAACATTCAATGGTTCACTCGCCATATACAGCAACTACAGAGTGATCAGTGTCAACAGGTTTGGTCAACTACAGTACATGCATCATCCAAAGATATAAATTAATTAGCATTTAAATCTGACATTTGTTTTGAAATGTATTTACTAGTATTACCTCCAAGGCTTTATACTCCAATTGTAAAATTTAGACTGTGTAATCACAGGTTACCTATCGAGGTTGGTAGATGGGAAAACATACAGAAAACTGAAAGATTATGTAAATTATGGAACTTGAATCAAATCGGCGATGAATATCATTATATGTTTCATTGTTCACATTTTGATATATCTAGAACATATTATATTCCTAAATATTACTTAACTGGTAACTCAGATATAAAATATCGCGAATTATTCAACACAGACAACTTCAAATTACTTAAAAAACTGAGTCCGTTTTTAACTGCTGTCCTGAAAGAATTCCCCGCCAAATAAGTTAGTTTGTGTATATACATTGTATATATTATTACCTAGTTTCCCGTTAATTCAGGCGCAAAAATAGGAATTATTTAAATCTGGTAACTTCAAAATCCCCAATAAATATGGTATGTATGTATATATGTATATTTGTGATTTTGTTATTACGCTGTGCATGTTTATGTAAATGTTGATGGGATATTTATCACGATTATTTATAACCATTACTCGTGCTGTATATTGTATATATTATTCAAATAACTGTCATACAACTTCATAAAAGTATATATTGAAAAACAAATTTATTGCATTGTTATGCGGTGCATCGCACCAAATTGTACATATATTTCAGGTCTACGTATTTGGACTATGTATTTTTGTTATTGTTTGATAAAATTAGGCCACCTCTGTTTTCTAAACTGTACATATTGTAACCTCTTATGTCACAATGTGACCAGGGTGAAATAAAGTTGAAGTTGAAGTTATCTGTGTTTGTTGGAATAATTTTGTCGATAAGCGTTAATGATGTGTGGATATGTGGCATTTCGCACACTCTATTTACGTCTTTGATATATTAATTTGAGAGTTGTCACATTGCCTACACACCAATCTATCTGTCCACCATGATAGCCTGTAGACCACCACATGTGATGTAATAACCAAACCACTCTATTATAAAGATGTTACGTGGAGTATAGCTCAGACGTTTGTCTATTTCTATTTTTTAATATAGTTTAGATGTACCATCGAACATAAACAAATCGAGACAAACAATTTTCGGGACTCGTTGGTACCGTTGATTTGAGCTATCCACATTATGCTATTCTTCAATAAAAACATTCAATGTCTTGAAACCAGTTCAGTTATTGCTAATGCAATTCGAACAGAAATTCAAACATTTAATATGTTTTTCAAAGCCGAAAACAATAGTGATCTTGAAATTGACTGGTGATTTCCGAACGTTTGAGTTTCTAAGATTCATATTAGACTATCAAAACTTGAAAATTGATTTATCGCCTTATATAAAAATGCATAATCAACTCCCTAGGTAGATGAAGAAAATTTGATAAAAACGTATTTGCTTCTACCGATTATTATGCTTTTAAAATGAGCTGTCAGACATATTGAATGACGGAGTATATTGGGAGTGTACCGCAGCTTGGGGACGGTCTTGAATATTATCTTCAATTAATTTGGGTTAATACTTTCTGGCCTGAGAGATACAGGGATAGGACATTTAGCAGGGGTTTTTCTCGGTATCGCTAGAATGAATCATAAGAGTCAGGACTTTTGTTCAAAGTTTTTGAATATTATATTGGGATAATTTTGAGTCCCTTTCCATAAGTCTAGTGATTAACCATCATGTGTTAATTCGAAATGGTGGCCATGGAGGTGTCATCTTAAATTGATGCATATTTGTAAAAACTAGAGCTCCGGAGTTTTATTTCTTGTATTTTTCGGGTGATTTTCAGCTTCTTCAAATCAGTATATGTACAGGACATCGCGAATGAATTCATAATGGCGGCATTGGATTGGTGAAGCGAGGATCGACCGGAAGCCCAATTTTGAGTTTTTTGCTCACCAGAAAATAAGCATTCGCATACTTTAATATCGTATAAGTTTAGCCCCATTTTTAATCGGTTGGCATAATCTCCAGAGCGAAGCATCATGGGTGAATTTAAAATAGTGGTAATGTGGTCGGCCTGGTCTCTTCCTGTTTGAAGGTTTTCGCCGAAGATTGAGGCGTCTGTGTGACATCGTCATCGAAGCAAATTCACGAAAGTTAGCCTTCGTTATATAGTTGAATAGATCTAAGCATATTTTCAACTTATTTTCAACTTTTTTGCGCGCCCAGCAACAGTGGTGCATTCGACATGGCGAAAAATAGAGATTTACTAACATTTGGGCGAGGGGCTCCTGGCACCTGGCACAAGAAAAATAACTATTGAGATAGGAGGGTAAATAAATAATTAGATTTCTATTCCTCCTTCTCCTGATATGAAAACCCCCAACCGTTTGTGCATGCATATATTATTTTTCTCTTTTATTCTTCCTGCAGTGGGAGGGAAACACTGGGATGGGGTGACAGTTGTTATTCCATTATCTACACCAATAAGAAAAGCTGGGACGATGCCCGAAAAGCCTGCCAGGAACAATCTGGAGATTTAGTTGTCGTCGGATCAAAGTATGAGCAGGTAATGCCAATATTGAAATGGACAATGGTTCACTTCGAGTGGTCGCTTAGATCTGATTCATCTCGATTGGTTTCCAAACCTGTTCTTAAACCATATTTCTGGGATTTATATATCTGATTCTGTTTACGTCGATACTGCCAGGTCTCCAGTATATTAATGCCAGAAGCAATAATTCTTTTTTCAGTTCAAATGTTCGTAAATGATATCATAATTCGGCTGTTTATTAGTATTTTTTTTTTGGTAGAATTGCTCAAATTTCTCAACAACAACATCTGTGAAAATCCACAATACCATATACCAACAGCGTATAGGTGTCCCAATAGATACAAATTCTACACCACTTTGGGCAGACCTATGCCTATTTTCTTATGAATACGCCTATATGCAGAAATTTTCAAAAGACCTGGTCAAGCTGTTCACCAAACGTTATACAGATTATCTCCTTGCACTGGATATTTTCTGTATTAGCGATGCTGTCATGTAGTCCAAATTTCAAAAGTTTGGATGGATAGCGTAGATGTTAGTTGAAAGTTACACAAACGGTGAAAACGGTGAAAATTTACACAAACGGTGAAAATATCGAAGTCGTATATAGATGATGGAAAACGCGACAGGTATGACTAAAAGTCGATTATTATGGATTAGTGAGCTATTATTCTTCGACAGTCGTGTTGTATTTTCCAAAACAGACACGTGTCAAATTACAAACGAAAGAAAAGATGTGGTGAACAACTGAATTATTTTTCGTTTTCTTGTGAAATTTACCGGACAGCGTATCATGCACTGTTGGCCGGTATCATACTTTTTTTGATGACCGGAAGTGTTCATTCGATTTCTGTCTAGTAGGTGTTGAATTTCTTTGCGAAAAGTGAAGTTTTGATGACCAAAATCTTATTCACGGGATCTCTTTACCCAATATGATAAACTATAAAGTCACGGAGTTTCAGCTCTCCATTTTTTGTCGTTTCGGAGATAGCTCAGAAAGTTTGGTACGGGGACCATTTCGCTCTCCCCCCCCCCCGCCAAGGGTTAAGTCTACCTTATGTCAAGTTAAAACCCAATTGTTCGTCCTCTTGCTATGGGGACGTTTGTGATGGACGGAAATTTTAATCACTTGTATTGTGGCATGAAAATGAATTTCTAAAATGGAAATATACATGTAGGTATAAATACACCATGTGACTAGCTGTAATATTACAAGTTATGGCATATTTGGTATTGTTGAAAAGATTATACTCCTTGTCGGTACGACAGAATCTTTTTTCCATCACCTAATATCTTGCGTTTAATAAATCTAACGCACTGAAATACTATAATCCATTTAGACATGTATTAGACCATTATGACGTCATTTTGTTCAAAACGACATTTTCGCCCTCCTTTGGACGTTATGATATAATAAATAATCACATTACTTGTGCTTCGATCACCTGTGAATGTATTGGGCAAGCATTATTGGTGATCTTAGGCCATTTTTATTCCTCATATCTATGGGATGACACCATAATGTGATTTGGTTGAATTGCTAATCACCAGAAGACAATTTTGGAATGGGGTATGGTAAAACTATCATTTGAATAGTTACAATACTTGAAATTACGGCATATTTGGTATTTTTGGAAAGATTATATTTTAAAAAGGATATAATGCGCTGAATGACTAGATCAAATTTAAGGCGATTAAGATGACGTCATAATGTGACAAAATTGTTCAAAAAGGACATCTTCGCTCTTCTCTAAACTTTCTTATTAAATATAATAAATAATCCCGTCATTGTGCTGGAATCACCTGTAAATATCGGAGACCATTTTTTGCCTTCATGGAAACAACTTTAGGGGCTGTCAACACAATGCGATATGATCGAATTTCCAAGAACTACCACAATTCTGGAATGGGGTATAGATAAACAAACGTCATGTCAGTACATATTCTACTTCGAACTATGGGATATTTGATATTTTTGGAAAGTTTATATTATGCACTAATTGAGTATATGAGATTTTAAAATGTTTGAGGCTATTGTAATGCATGATGCGGTCATAATGTGACACTATTGGTCAAGATGCTATTGTTGTTATGCGCTGAATATATAATCAGTATCATTCGTAAATAATCAAATTAGTTTTGATCAAATCACCTGGAAATGTACTGCACATGCATATTTGATGATCTCGCCGTACAATTTTTTATTGTGCGCTGAAATACTTGAAATAATGCTTCGAAACAATAGGAGTATTACTGGAATTAAAATCGGAGGACAGTAATTTATATTAACACAATGTGCTGATGATACCACAATATTTTTAGATGGATCTCAGAAAATCCTACAAGCATGTTTAAGGACCTTGGAACATTTTTATAGCTTTTCCGGACTGAAAATGAATACTCACAAAACAAAACTAATTTGGATAGGAGCTCGTAAATTTAAGGGTCTGAAGTAGTATACAAAACGAAATGGTGCACCGACTGGTCTCAAGGAGCCTCTAAAATGTTAGTGTTGGTATTCATTCTGAATCTGGAAGAAATGGTCGAAAGAAACTATAAGGACAAACTTAAGGAAATAGAAATGACAATGAAAACCTGGTACAGATGTTACTTAACCCCATTAGGCAGGATTGTTATTCTGAAAAGTCTATTAATATCGAAATTAAACCACTTATTCTCTTCCCTTCCTAACCCACCGGTGCGGATGATTGATGAATTGCAGAGAAAGATATTTGAATTTATACGGGATTCGAAACCGGGTAAAATAGCAAGGAAAACAGCAAAAAAAAAATCAGTAAAGGAAGGGGGCTTGAAAGTACCAGATATCAAATACACTGTTTGTTGCCTAAGTCTTAAACCTGCTCTTAATTAATGCCATTATCTCTTAATAATTGCACAATCAAACGTAGAAAACGGAAGTTTAAAAGAAAAAGTTAGCTCCCCTAGGAGAGAGTTATCCGCCCCTAGGAGAGCTCTCCATTCAATTCCAGCCTGGCCACCATATATGCGACTGCAGCCTGATTCCTATCCTCTTTCTCTTGTTTGCTCGAGCAGTGCACATCTAGGGAAGTATTCAGAGGCAATTTTACAACATTGGTTGTTGTTGTCTCGCTGGTGTAATATCCTTTATCAAGTCTTGTTTTTGTTATTCATTCGGAACTGACTTACTGTATTATTATGTCTGAAGTTCCGACTGGTATTCCTTGTCGTACGTGCGGGGAAAATTTATCCCCTGTAGACGCTCATACGGCTTGTTTGTCTTGTAAACATTTATGTTACCTGGCGTCCACGTGCGCGGAATGGGTATTATGGAATCCGGCGGCCTGGAAGAATTATGCCCAGCCCCGTCGGGTTCTTCTGTTACATGCTTGTGATGTCCCGTCTTTGTCAGAGATCGACAGACGGGTCTTAGAAATTTTCTTTGGTCAATGATATGAAGTGTATTGAAGTTCTTGTCCGAGTTGGTCAAGACCCAGAGTCTCCCGTGTCAGTTTCTTTACCTCCAAGCGGGACCGTCCTACACGATGATAATTCCAGGTTGCTAGACAGTTTGACCCGGTTAGGAGTTTCATTGTCTAGGGTCGATCCAAATCCAGTTCCTTTGTTACGCTTAACAAAGGCCAGGTCGGTCAAGCCTGGCCAGTCTATTGTTCCCGTCGAACAAAAGGATCCTTCACCCTAGGTTATTTCTCATTTACCTATCGGTTCACCACATGTATCTTCTTGAAGGAAGAAAACAAATAAACGGTTAAATCTACATAGTTTATTTAATTCCGTTCCCGATCTATTTGTTGGGGCGAATGTTGGACTTCTTTGAGTCGGACGTTTTTGGTATTTTCCGACGTACGTCGCTAAATATTGGTTTTTGGCGGAGATTCTAAATTCTCTTGAAATGATCGTCTGACGATGTTATTCTAGAAGTCATTATGAAATTCTCTTGTGTAACTAATGACACAGTGCCCCGGGAAATATGTCGCAAACTTTGTGTTGCGACCCGGTGTGTTTATTGTGGGCTTTTATTGGCTCCCAACATTCCGCGGTCGGTATGTGAGCCTATTGTGTTGTACTCTGAACGAACAGGTTTTTGTTTCGTCATGATTTTATCCATTAAATTGTTGTATAAATCCTTACCAAGAGTGTGAGTACGACCCTGGGGACGCGGGAGGTTCATTTTCCCCTGCCGGGGAAATACGATTCTTTTAAGCCGTCCATCATTGTTCCTTGTGGTTATTGTTGTTTCGGACTTTGGTAGTTCGTTACTTTCATGCATTCAATTCTTTAGTCCTGCCAAGAAGGTAATCTCTTGTTATATCAACTATTATTGTGTAATTTTGATATCCTGTCTTCAAGAGAGAACTTATGGGGTTTTATTCTACCTCTCATGTTTATGTGTTGGTTGTTTTTGTGTACGTAACCACAACTCAACTCTTTATAAACGATGCTATAATATTAACGTAATCGATATTACGGGACTTCAATGCTACGACTGTTTGTTGTATTTTATTGTGCATCTTTGCTGATCTCTTTGTGATTAGGGTGCGATCTACAAAGGGATCTCGTGTTGGTTATCGTGAGTATATAATCCGATTACCCACTGTTTATTATGAAACTGTATTATGCCTTGGTATACAAATTTGTTTTATACATGTGATTTGTTTGTTTCTCACCAAACTGGTTCCATCTGTATACTGTATTTTGCGTATAATTCAGATGGAGTTATGCACTAATTTTAATTTCTTCACTATGAGAAAATTTTAAAATTACTAGCGTGGTGGGATTGTTTGTTGACCGGCCAAGGATACAAGCCTATCGACACGTAAGTCGTGAAGTCTTCTATGCTTTCTTTCTACCAAGTATCTGGGACGAGTATATTCGTCCCAGCATGTGTATTACCGGTACAGTTTACTAGAGCATCAAACTGCTTTTTAGTATTGTTCTTGCTGTTGTTCCTCTTCTCGACAATTTGTTTCGTGTTAGGTCATTTCAATTTGTAAATTTTGAATAACCTCACTTTCCTGCCGGCGAGAGACTTTAAATGTTTTTCCTCTCTTTGTTCTCAGCGCCGTCTTCTGCACTCATGGAAGACGATTGTGGACTGAGAGTGGTGTGACTTGGCGATCACTAGGCCCGGAACAGACCCTGCCTCGACCGGTCTTAGGAACAGCCAAGATAAATAAGCCTTACCAAGTAGACTGTATATCACACTGGTTGAGGTTCTCTCTTGGTATAACACGGCTTCCCGAGTAGTACCAATACACGACGTTGCGGTACTCTCTCGGGGGGAAACTATAAATTTCCACACTACAAGCACAGCTACATGGCTGTGAACAATCTAAGATAAGTACATCAGTATCTTATTCACATGTTTAACCTTTTTATGTGGATGACCAAGGTTTCATTTGTTGATTATAGATTGTTTCAAAAAAGTTGATTTCCTGGAAAAACTTCCTTGATCTGGATGTCGGTTGTGTCACTATTTGGTTATTAATAGTAACATTGTTGTAAATGTTTAATATCCTCTCCATATGAAACTCATGACGGAATTTCTTATACAGGAGACGGATTATATCGGGAGAGGTCATAATGTAACCATGTGCGCTGACACGTTACTTATGTTCACTGACACAAAGATCCATTAATCTCATTTATCTCATTGAGTTACATTTGGTGATTAACGAGACATTTAATATGTTCATCTCTTTTAAGAGAAGGAAATTTATTACAGTCGACTACGGGTTACTGTTTGCAACGCCGTTTTCTGTTACGTCGTGTACTTTTATAAGTTTGTATTCTGCTCAGTTATGAGCATGTATATTCATTAAGTATTGTGAACGGGAAATCTCTACGTTGTTTATCATACACAACATTTTTCACACTATTTTCACATTACGCTTTACACTGTTATGTGTCTCTCCTACACCTGTGCGTCGTCCTATTTCATCGGTTAGACGTTTCCAGTACGCCATATCGCCGTTGTTACGTCATTTCTTCATCTGCTAGATACATATTTTATGTCCATTCATCGGCACTTCCTTTGATTCTCCATCGTCGGTCGTCGGCGGAGGGGAAGTCCGTTCGTTGGCGTCAATCTTCCACTGGTATCAATTCCCCTCGGGTTTTTCACATTGTGATTTACTTAGCTTCGTCGTTACTCTACGAAGAGAATTCTGCTCAGACCTTGTTGTTTCCAGTCTTTCAGAATATCAAAATTTGTATTCAAATCAACAGTATTTGGTCTAATTCTGTTATATGGTATAGGTCTTTGGATTATGGACGTGGATTTCCTCTTAGGACGACGGCGGGATTGTGAGTGGCTGACTAGTCATCTTTAATTGAATTCAGCAGTGTTGTATTAACACAGATTCATGTTGATTTTACACACAAACGTTATGTTAAGATCCATTTTCCTTAGGATTGTGCTTTAGCGACACAACGTTTTTTGTGGTGTACTTGGGAGACAGTTTTTCCGACTTTCTCCTTTAAGTACCTTATTCCGGTATAGACCGTTACACCAATGATTAGACTCTGACATTGTGGTTCTGTCATTCATCCTTAGGGTTGTTGGTTATATGTGGGACCTTACTCACGGAGTTCGTTGTTCGGGTTCGGTCTCTACAGCGGATTATTTGTCCTGATGCCGAGGTCGTGACCATTCCCGACTCTATTTCCGTGTATTCTCTTCCTCCTTCAACTTCACCGGGATAGGAAGTCTCAGTTGAGCACCAGGGGAGACTATCGTCTGCTCTGGCTTGGGGTTACGTTTACTTACCAACATTAGCCTTATCGAATAGGTCTCTGAGCTTATTCGCGCCGGAGCATTACAGTTGCGTTGTACTCGCCAACTGTTACCGGTATGGGTTATCGGGTGGCGGCGTTTCTTTAGCGTCCAGAGTGTCTGAACTTCATGTTCTTGGAAGATCTTCTATTTCCTGGAGGACGATCTTCGGTTATGTCCTGTTCAAACCATCCGCCACTATCTTACTCGTTCCGGTTCCGTTCACGGTTCTCGACTACGGTTATCATGTCCCTTCCCCTGTCAGCAAGGTTTCATATTTAAATAAGCCGTGTAGTTGTTTAAGACCATAAATTAGTCTTTCCAATGGGCAGAAGGTAGATATTCCATTGACGCCTCCTCTTTTGTGTTTTGCTTCTTCTATGTGGCCATCACTACACATGGCCTTTATGGAAGAACTTATCCCTCCATGACATTGTCCAGTTTTCTGTCTGGACAGTAAACTCCACGGTCACAAATTTTATATCGGTATGATATGTCAGTGCAGTCAGATAGTGTGGCCACACTTGGGCCACTAAAGGCTGCCCAGCACGTGGTTAGTTTCTTTCAAGAAAAGAGGAGGGGGCGAAATTTGTCACCATTGCAGCAAGGCGGCCATCTTGCTTTTTATCATGATCGTCTTGAAGGAAGGAATAAGTCTGATAGGCGACCATGGACTCTCTAATCATCAATCTAAAATGTATGACGCTTGAGAGTTTTAGCTTTTCCTTAAACTACGGTTTTACTTGTGTCTTTCAGTTTGAACTGACTACCTTCTGGATGATCTCAGCTGTGTTTCATACGCTCAACTCACGAGACAAGTTGGTCGTAAGTCGTTGGTGGACTGAGTATGACGTGGCTTGGCGCCCTCTAAGACCAAGAAGACCTAACAACCCGGGTGGGAGAGGATTCTGATTTCTTGGTAGAGTTTGACATATCGCACCACGAGCACAGCTACATGGATGGAGGCACTCAAGAATAAGTATATTTGTATCATATTCATGATTGGCCCTTTTCGATTCCTAACCGGGGTTTTTCTTGTTGCTTGTCTCAAGTTATTCCCTTATCTGTGTCATCCCAGCTACTTGGGTAGACACTCAGGAGATAGGTTAGATTAGTATCTTCCATTACTACTCCATGGTTACCCTCTGCGTTACCGGCCAGGTTTCCTTTGTTGAGATTTATGAAAGAGCCTGCCCCTCCTTGACATTGTCCAGTCTTGGGTCTGGACGGCGAACTCCACGTTCTCCTTTTCTCTATCTGAGAGATGTCAGTCCAGTCAGATAGGATGACCACGCTTGGGCCGTTCATGGCTGCCCAGCACGTGGTCAACTAAATTCCAAAAAAGGGGGGGGGGGGCGGCAGTATGAATCATCACAGCAAATCTGCATTAATTGCTGTATCATCTCATCACATTCATATTATTGGTCCACAATTGATTGATCTCATATTGAAGGTAGAAATAAGTCAGATGGACGACCTTGGATCCTCTAAAGAGATATCAGACACTGTATCATCACCCTAAGATGTATGTATCCATGGTGAGTGTGACCTTAACTGCGGTTTTTGATTGTGTCCTTCAGGTTGAATCTGACGTCCTTCTCAATGATCTCAGCGCCGTCTTTTGCACTCAACCCCCTAGAATGATGGTTGGATGGAAGACGATTGTGGACTGAGAGTGGTGTGACTTGGCGATCTCTAGGCCCGGAACAGAACCTGCCTCGACCGGTCTTAGGAACAGCCAAGATAAAGAGTGGTGTGACTTGGCGATCACTAGGCCCGGAACAGAACCTGCCTCGACCGGTCTTAGGAACAGCCAAGATAAATAAGCCTTACCAAGTAGACTGTATATCACACTGGTTGAGGTTCTCTCTTGGTATAACACGGCTTCCCGAGTAGTACCAATACACGACGTTGCGGTAACTCTCTCGGGGGGAAACTAATAATTTCCACACCACAAACACCACAAACACAGCTACATGGCTGTGAACAATCAAAGATAAGTACACCAGTATCTTATTCACATGTTTAACCTTTTTTATGTTGATGACCAAGGTTGCATTTGTTGATTATGGATTGTTCATACTATGCCCATGTTTCTGTGTCATTCCAGCGGTCACTTAGCCTACTTTGATCTACCACAAGACCGAGGTTCCCACCTCCGTATGTTGGTACTAGGGCATTAATTAAGAGCAGGTTTAAGACTTAGGCAACAAACAACAAACATTTATAGGTAATGTTTCTGTTTGTAACTAAGTCAAACCTGCTCTTAATTTAATGTGCCCACCCTTCCGTCCCCTCGTACCGCGGCCTTGTTTCATTACTGGTCTCGGTTTGAGAAAGAGGATAGGAATCAGGCTGCAGTCGCATATATGGTGGCCAGGCTGGAATTGAATGGAGAGCTCTCCTAGGGGCGGATAACTCTCTCCTAGGGGAGCTAACTTTTTCTTTTAAACTTCCGTTTTCTACGTTTGATTGTGCAATTATTAAGAGATAATGGCATTAATTAAGAGCAGGTTTGACTTAGTTACAAACAGAAACATTACCTATAAATGTTTGTTATTCAAGCACAAAAGATATCATGGATTAGACGCCTACAGATAGGTAACCCAAAATGGGGGGAAATTTTGAAAAACAATATTCCCTATGATTTGAATATTGCAGAAATTGGTCAAATGTCACTGAAAAATATTGTTATGCCGCTGATAGGAAATGACTTTTGGAAGGACGTTCTTTCAGCATGGGGGGACTTTCAGCAAAAATTGAAATACAACAATAGTGATATGTTTTCTAGCGAGATCCTTCGATATAATGACAAATTTACTATAGATAGGAGACCTTTTTATTACCAACGCTGGGATAGAATAGGGATTCGATTTGTAAATGACTTGCTGGACGAGTCGGGAGTTTCCTCTCTGCCGCTAAGTTCAACTATAAGTTCGACATTCGTGTCAACTTTCTTGAATATACCGGAGTCTGTCACACAGTCAAAACGACAGCAATGAATGAGGAGATGACAACCCTACGCAAAATAACATGTACACCGTTGATACCGCCACAGATATCTGAGCTCTTAAAAACAACTAAAGGTTGTCGTACATATTATGCTACGCTGTTATCTTCTTCATTTACAAAAACAGAACGCTCATTTGAAATGGGAGACAGTTTTTGGTAAAAGATACAGTATTTATGAGTGACAGAACTTTAATTATATGGTTGCATTATAGAATAATCAATAGAATTCTGACGACCAATATATTTGCGAATCGCATATATGGTGATGTCAGTAACGTATGCACATTCTGTCTACAAACCCCAGAAACTATCATTCATATTTTCTGGAAATGTAACAAAATAGAAGCAATTTGGACGAAAATAGAAAAATGGTTAGCGACAGCCGGGAATATGATTCAACTCTCTGCCGATCAGGTAATCTTAGGATTAACAGGATCTCAATACAAATCTTTGGATTATTTATTAATTGGTGTAAAATACTTTATTTACAAAATGAAAGCACTAAAAGGATTTTTATCAATATTTTTTTTTCTCTGGAATATGTGTCAGAAGAGTTAGTACTTAACTAAAAAAAATTTTTTTTAATTTTTCCTTGTCCTCTGTGGGCGTATTTAAGCCTTTTTAATTAAAGACCTGTAGCTCAATTCCGCCAGTTAACCCGTTAATGAGCTAAAGCGTCACGTGACCTTGTGACGTCAGACAGGTGACCGTCTCCACGGGCATTACCCATTACTCCATCGCGTATATCGCTGTATAATTAATCGAAAACGATTCGAAGCCATGGAGGAATATGAATAGAATGAATAAATATTTAGACAATGATCGAAATAGTTTGTTAGTCCAGGCCTAACTGGTGAAATTTCAACACTGAGACGTACGCCAATTTTGAAGTTTTCTCTTTCGTTCAGGTCAGTTTGAAAGCACGACGTTAGATATTATCTACCAAAAAGATTTAGTTTTTATACGCCCGTCAAATTTGACGGGACGTATTATGGTATGGCGTCGTCCGTCCGTTAACTTTTTCTCGTCAACGCAACTCGTCCTAGACTTTTCAATGGATTCTTCTGAAATTTGGTAAACATGATCGGTACCATGTGTAGATGTGCACGAACTTTTTTTGGCCCAATTCGACGTTTTCTTGAGTTACTCCACTTGATTTTGGTCTGAAATCCTTGTATTTGGCCTCTATTGTCTTCGTCAACGCAACTCGTCTCAGAGTTTTCAATGGATTCTTCTGAAATTTGGTACGCATGATCGGTACCTTGTGTAAATGTGCACAAACTTTTTTCGGCCCGATTTGACGTTTTCTTGAGTTACTCCCCTTGATTTTGGTCTGAAATCCTTGTATTTGGCACCAACTGGCTTCGTCAACGCAACTCATCCCAGAGTTTCCAATGGATTCTTCTGAAATTTGGTACACATGATCGGTGCCATGTGTAGATGTGCATGAACTTTTTTCGGCCCGATTCGACGTTTTCTTGAGTTACTCAACTTGATTTTGGTCTGAAATCCTTGTATTTGGCACCTACTGTCTTCGTCAAAACAACTCGTTCCAGAGTTTTCAATGGATTCTTCTGAAATTTGGTACACATGATCGGTATCATGTGTAGATGTGCACGAACCTTTTTCGGCCCAATTCAACGTTTTCTTCAGTTACTTCCCTTGATTTTGGTCTGAAATCCTTGCAATTGTTTTCTAAACTGTACATATTGTAACCTCTTATGTCACAACGTGATCAGGGTGAAATAAAGTTGAAGTTGAAGTTATCTGTATTTGTTGGAATAATTTTGTCGATAAGCGTTAATGATGTGTGGATATGTGGCATTTCGCACACTCTATTTACGTGTTTGATATATTAATTTGAGAGTTGTCACATTGCCTACACACCAATCTACTTGTCCACCATGATAGCCTGTAGACCACCACATGTGATGTAATAACCAAACCACTCTATTATAAATATGTTACGTGGAGTATAGCTCAGACGTTTGTCTATTTCTATTTTTTAATATAGTTTAGATGTACCATCGAACATAAACAAATCGAGACAAACAATTTTCGGGACTCGTTGGTACCGTTCATTCAATGTCTTGAAACCAGTTCAGTTATTGCTAATGCAATTCGAACAGAAATTCAAACATTTAATATGTTTTTCAAAGCCGAAAACAATAGTGATCTTGAAATTGACTGGTGATTTCCAAACGTTTGAGTTTCTAAGATTCATATTAGACTATCAAAACTTGAAAATTGATTTATCGCCTTGTATAAAAATGCATAATCAACTCCCTAGGTAGATGAAGAAAATTTGATAAAAACGTATTTGCTTCTACCGATTATTATGCTTTTAAAATGAGCTGTCAGACATATTGAATGACGGAGTATATTGGGAGTGTACCGCAGCTTGGGAACGGGCTTGAATATTATCTTCAATTAATTTGGGTTAATACTTTCTGGCCTGAGAGATACAGGGATAGGACATTTAGCAGGGGTTTTTCTCAGTATCGCTAGAATGAATCATAAGAGTCAGGACTTTTGTTCAAAGATTTTGAATATTATATTGGGATAATTTTGAGTCCCTTTCCATAAGTCTAGTGATTAACCAACATGTGTTAATTCGAAATGGTGGCCATGGAGGTGTCATCTTAAATTGATGCATATTTGTAAAACTAGAGCTCCGGAGTTTTATTTCTTGTATTTTTCGCGCGATTTTCAGCTTCTTCAAATCAATATATGTACAGGACATCGCGAATGAATTCATAATGGCGGCATTGGATTGGTGAAGCGAGGATCGACCGGAAGCCCAATTTTGAGTGTTTTGCTCACCAGAAAATAAGCATTCGCATACTTTAATATCGTATAAGTTTAGCCCCATTTTTAATCGGTTGGCATAATCTCCAGATCGAAGCATCATGGGTGAATTTAAAATAGTGGTAATGTGGTCGGCCTGGTCTCTTCCTGTTTGAAGGTTTTCGCCGAAGATTGAGGCGTCTGTGTGACATCGTCATCGAAGCAAATTCACGAAAGGTAGCCTTCGTTATATAGTTGAATAGATCTAAGCATATTTTCAACTTATTTTCAACTTTTTTGCGCGCGCAGCAACAGTGGTGCATTCGACATGGCGAAAAATAGAGATTTACTAACATTTGGCCGAGGGGCTCCTGGCACCTGGCACAAGAAAAATAAAACTGTTGGCCGGTATCATACTCTTTTTTGATGACCGGAAGTGTTCATCCGATTTCTGTCTAGTAGGTGTTGAATTTCTTTGCGAAAAGTGAAGTTTTGATGACCAAAATCTTATTCACGGGATCTCTTTACCCAATATGATAAACTATAAAGTCACGGAGTTTCAGCTCTCCATTTTTTGTCGTTTCGGAGATAGCTCAGAAAGTTTGGTACGGGGACCATTTCGCTCCCCCCCCCCGCGCCAAGGGTTAAGTCAACCTTATGTCAAGTTAAAACCCAATTGTTCGCACTCTTGCTATGGGGGCGTTTGTGATGGACGGATATTTTAATCACTTGTATTGTGGCATGAAAATGAATTTCTAAAATGGAAATATACATGTAGGTATAAATACACCATGTGACTAGCTGTAATATTACAAGTTATGGCATATTTGGTATTGTTGAAAAGGTTATACTCCTTGTCGGTACGACAGAATCTTTTTTCCATCACCTAATATCTTGCGTTTAATAAATCTAACGCACTGAAATACTATAATCCATTTAAACATGTATTAGACCATTATGACGTCATTTTGTTCAAAACGACATTTTCGCCCTCCTTTGGACGTTATGATATAATAAATAATCACATTACTTGTGCTTCGATCACCTGTGAATGTATTGGGCAAGCATTATTGGTGATCTTAGGCCATTTTTATTCCTCATATCTATGGGATGACACCATAATGTGATTTGGTTGAATTGCTAATCACCAGAAGACAATTTTGGAATGGGGTATGGTAAAACTATCATTTGAATAGTTACAATACTTGAAATTACGGCATATTTGGTATTTTTGGAAAGATTATATTTTAAAAAGGATATAATGCGCTGAATGACTAGATCAAATTTAAGGCGATTAAGATGACGTCATAATGTGACAAAATTGTTCAAAAGGACATCTTCGCTCTTCTCTGAACTTTCTTATTAAATATAATAAATAATCCCGTCATTGTGCTGGAATCACCTGTAAATATCGGAGACCATTTTTTGTCTTCATGGAAACAACTTTAGGGGCTGTCAACACAATGCGATATGATCGAATTTCCAAGAACTACCACAATTCTGGAATGGGGTATAGATAAACAAACGTCGTGTCAGTACATATTCTGCTTCGAACTATGGGATATTTGATATTTTTGGAAAGTTTATATTATGCACTAATTGAGTATATGAGATTTTAAAATGTTTGAGGCTATTGTAATGCATGATGCGGTCATAATGTGACACTATTGGCCAAGATGCTATTGTTGTTATGCGCTGAATATATAATCAGTATCATTCGTAAATAATCAAATTAGTTTTGATCAAATCACCTGGAAATGTACTGCACATGCATATTTGATGATCTCGCCGTACAATTTTTTATTGTGCGCTGAAATACTTGAAATAATGCTTCGAAACAATAAGAGTATTACTGGAATTAAAATCGGAGGACAGTAATTTATATTAACACAATGTGGTGATGATACCACAATATTTTTAGATGGATCTCAGAAAATCCTACAAGCATGTTTAAGGACCTTGGAACATTTTTATAGCTTTTCCGGACTGAAAATGAATACTCACAAAACAAAACTAATTTGGATAGGAGCTCGTAAATTTAAGGGTCTGAAGTAGTATACAAAACGAAATGGTGCACCGACTGGTCTCAAGGAGCCTCTAAAATGTTAGTGTTGGTATTCATTCTGAATCTGGAAGAAATGGTCGAAAGAAACCATAAGGACAAACTTAAGGAAATAGAAATGACAATGAAAACCTGGTACAGATGTTACTTAACCCCATTAGGCAGGATTGTTATTCTGAAAAGTCTACTAATATCGAAATTAAACCACTTATTCTCTTCCCTTCCTAACCCACCGGTGCGGATGATTGATGAATTGCAGAGAAAGATATTTGAATTTATACGGGATTCGAAACCGGGTCAAATAGCAAGGAAAACAGCAAAAAAAAAATCAGTAAAGGAAGGGGGCTTGAAAGTACCAGATATCAAATACACTATTCAAGCACAAAAGATATCATGGATTAGACGCCTACAGATAGGTAACCCAAAATGGGGGGAAATTTTGAAAAACAATATTCCCTATGATTTGAATATTGCAGAAATTGGTCAAATGTCACTGAAAAATATTGTTATGCTGCTGATAGGAAATGACTTTTGGAAGGACGTTCTTTCAGCATAGGGGGACTTTCAGCAAAAATTGAAATACAACAATAGTGATATGTTTTCTAGCGAGATCCTTCGATATAATGACAAATTTACTATAGATAGGAGACCTTTTTATTACCAACGCTGGGATAGAATAGGGATTCGATTTGTAAATGACTTGCTGGACGAGTCGGGAGTTTCCTCTCTGCCGCTAAGTTCAACTATAAGTTCGACATTCGTGTCAACTTTCTTGAATATACCGGAGTCTGTCACACAGTCAAAACGACAGCAATGAATGAGGAGATGACAACCCTACGCAAAATAACATGTACACCGTTGATACCGCCACAGATATCTGAGCTCTTAAAAACAACTAAAGGTTGTCGTACATATTATGCTACGCTGTTATCTTCTTCATTTACAAAAACAGAACGCTCATTTGAAATGGGAGACAGTTTTTGGTAAAAGATACAGTATTTATGAGTGACAGAATTTTAATTATATGGTTGCATTATAGAATAATCAATAGAATTCTGACGACCAATATATTTGCGAATCGCATATATGGTGATGTCAGTAACGTATGCACATTCTGTCTACAAACCCCAGAAACTATCAGTCATATTTTCTGCAAATGTAACAAAATAGAAGCAATTTGGACGAAAATAGAAAAATGGTTAGCGACAGCCGGGAATATGATTCAACTCTCTGCCGATCTCAATACAAATCTTTGGATTATTTATTAATTGGTGTAAAATACTCTATTTACAAAATGAAAGCACTAAAAGGATTTTTATCAATATTTTTTTTTCTCTGGAATATGTGTCAGAAGAGTTAGTACTTAACTAAAAATTTTTTTTTTTGATTTTTCCTTGTCCTCTGTGGGCGTATTTAAGCCTTTTTAATTAAAGATCTGTAGCTCAATTCCGCCAGTTAACCCGTTAATGAGCTAAAGCGTCACGTGACCTTGTGACGTCAGACAGGTGACCGTCTCCACGGGCATTACCCATTACTCCATCGCGTATATCGCTGTATAATTAATCGAAAACGATTCGAAGCCATGGAGGAATATGAATAGAATGAATAAATATTTAGACAATGATCGAAATAGTTTGTTAGTCCAGGCCTAACTGGTGAAATTTCAACACTGAGGCGTACGCCAATTTTGAAGTTTTCTGTTTCGTTCAGATCAGTTGAAAGCACGACGTTAGATATTATCTACCAAAAAGATTTAGTTTTTATACGCCCGTCAAATTTGACGGGACGTATTATGGTATGGCGTCGTCCGTCCGTCCGTCCGCCCGTCCGTCCGTCCGTTAACTTTTTCTCGTCAACGCAACTCGTCCTAGACTTTTCAATGGATTCTTCTGAAATTTGGTAAACATGATCGGTACCATGTGTAGATGTGCACGAACTTTTTTTGGCCCAATTCGACGTTTTCTTGAGTTACTCCACTTGATTTTGGTCTGAAATCCTTGTATTTGGCCTCTATTGTCTTCGTCAACGCAACTCGTCTCAGAGTTTTCAATGGATTCTTCTGAAATTTGGTACGCATGATCGGTACCATGTGTAGATGTGCACAAACTTTTTTCGGCCCGATTTGACGTTTTCTTGAGTTACTCCCCTTGATTTTGGTCTGAAATCCTTGTATTTGGCACCAACTGGCTTCGTCAACGCAACTCATCCCAGAGTTTCCAATGGATTCTTCTGAAATTTGGTGCACATGATCGGTGCCATGTGTAGATGTGCATGAACTTTTTTCGGCCCGATTCGACGTTTTCTTGAGTTACTCAACTTGATTTTGGTCTGAAATCCTTGTATTTGGCACCTACTGTCTTCGTCAAAACAACTCGTTCCAGAGTTTTCAATGGATTCTTCTGAAATTTGGTACACATGATCGGTATCATGTGTAGATGTGCACGAACCTTTTTCGGCCCAATTCAACGTTTTCTTCAGTTACTTCCCTTGATTTTGGTCTGAAATCCTTGCAATTGTTTTCTAAACTGTACATATTGTAACCTCTTATGTCACAACGTGACCAGGGTGAAATAAAGTTGAAGTTGAAGTTATCTGTATTTGTTGGAATAATTTTGTCGATAAGCGTTAATGATGTGTGGATATGTGGCATTTCGCACACTCTATTTACGTGTTTGATATATTAATTTGAGAGTTGTCACATTGCCTACACACCAATCTACTTGTCCACCATGATAGCCTGTAGACCACCACATGTGATGTAATAACCAAACCACTCTATTATAAATATGTTACGTGGAGTATAGCTCAGACGTTTGTCTATTTCTATTTTTTAATATAGTTTAGATGTACCATCGAACATAAACAAATCGAGACAAACAATTTTCGGGACTCGTTGGTACCGTTGATTTGAGCTATCCACATTATGCTATTCTTCAATAAAAACATTCAATGTCTTGAAACCAGTTCAGTTATTGCTAATGCAATTCGAACAGAAATTCAAACATTTAATATGTTTTTCAAAGCCGAAAACAATAGTGATCTTGAAATTGACTGGTGATTTCCGAACGTTTGAGTTTCTAAGATTCATATTAGACTATCAAAACTTGAAAATTGATTTATCGCCTTGTATAAAAATGCATAATCAACTCCCTAGGTAGATGAAGAAAATTTGATAAAAACGTATTTGCTTCTACCGATTATTATGCTTTTAAAATGAGCTGTCAGACATATTGAATGACGGAGTATATTGGGAGTGTACCGCAGCTTGGGAACGGGCTTGAATATTATCTTCAATTAATTTGGGTTAATACTTTCTGGCCTGAGAGATACAGGGATAGGACATTTAGCAGGGGTTTTTCTCGGTATCGCTAGAATGAATCATAAGAGTCAGGACTTTTGTTCAAAGTTTTTGAATATTATATTGGGATAATTTTGAGTCCCTTTCCATAAGTCTAGTGATTAACCAACATGTGTTAATTCGAAATGGTGGCCATGGAGGTGTCATCTTAAATTGATGCATATTTGTAAAACTAGAGCTCCGGAGTTTTATTTCTTGTATTTTTCGGGCGATTTTCAGCTTCTTCAAATCAATATATGTACAGGACATCGCGAATGAATTCATAATGGCGGCATTGGATTGGTGAAGCGAGGATCGACCGGAAGCCCAATTTTGAGTTTTTTGCTCACCAGAAAATAAGCATTCGCATACTTTAATATCGTATAAGTTTAGCCCCATTTTTAATCGGTTGGCATAATCTCCAGATCGAAGCATCATGGGTGAATTTAAAATAGTGGTAATGTGGTCGGCCTGGTCTCTTCCTGTTTGAAGGTTTTCGCCGAAGATTGAGGCGTCTGTGTGACATCGTCATCGAAGCAAATTCACGAAAGGTAGCCTTCGTTATATAGTTGAATAGATCTAAGCATATTTTCAACTTATTTTCAACTTTTTTGCGCGCGCAGCAACAGTGGTGCATTCGACATGGCGAAAAATAGAGATTTACTAACATTTGGCCGAGGGGCTCCTGGCACCTGGCACAAGAAAAATAAAACTGTTGGCCGGTATCATACTCTTTTTTGATGACCGGAAGTGTTCATCCGATTTCTGTCTAGTAGGTGTTGAATTTCTTTGCGAAAAGTGAAGTTTTGATGACCAAAATCTTATTCACGGGATCTCTTTACCCAATATGATAAACTATAAAGTCACGGAGTTTCAGCTCTCCATTTTTTGTCGTTTCGGAGATAGCTCAGAAAGTTTGGTACGGGGACCATTTCGCTCCCCCCCCCCGCGCCAAGGGTTAAGTCAACCTTATGTCAAGTTAAAACCCAATTGTTCGCACTCTTGCTATGGGGGCGTTTGTGATGGACGGATATTTTAATCACTTGTATTGTGGCATGAAAATGAATTTCTAAAATGGAAATATACATGTAGGTATAAATACACCATGTGACTAGCTGTAATATTACAAGTTATGGCATATTTGGTATTGTTGAAAAGGTTATACTCCTTGTCGGTACGACAGAATCTTTTTTCCATCACCTAATATCTTGCGTTTAATAAATCTAACGCACTGAAATACTATAATCCATTTAAACATGTATTAGACCATTATGACGTCATTTTGTTCAAAACGACATTTTCGCCCTCCTTTGGACGTTATGATATAATAAATAATCACATTACTTGTGCTTCGATCACCTGTGAATGTATTGGGCAAGCATTATTGGTGATCTTAGGCCATTTTTATTCCTCATATCTATGGGATGACACCATAATGTGATTTGGTTGAATTGCTAATCACCAGAAGACAATTTTGGAATGGGGTATGGTAAAACTATCATTTGAATAGTTACAATACTTGAAATTACGGCATATTTGGTATTTTTGGAAAGATTATATTTTAAAAAGGATATAATGCGCTGAATGACTAGATCAAATTTAAGGCGATTAAGATGACGTCATAATGTGACAAAACTGTTCAAAAGGACATCTTCGCTCTTCTCTAAACTTTCTTATTAAATATAATAAATAATCCCGTCATTGTGCTGGAATCACCTGTAAATATCGGAGACCATTTTTTGTCTTCATGGAAACAACTTTAGGGGCTGTCAACACAATGCGATATGATCGAATTTCCAATTACAAGCGTCTAGTCCGTCATTCATAATCCAGCCGTCGTCCATTAGAGAATATCCGCGTCCATAATCAAAAGACCTATTCCATTTCCATATAACAGTATTAGCACCAAATTCAAAAAGACAAAAGTATACATAAACATAGGCTTGTTTCCTGCAAGAGAGAAGCGGTCAACAGTTTTCAATGATGCCGGCAAGACATCATGATGTTTCAAAAATATCAAATCCGTATCGCTGATCAGTATTCTTAATCCATAATATTCGTTATAAAGTCGTCATCTAAAGAATGATGTATCTCAGTCACGCTTTGATTGCGTCTGTTCATATGAGTACCATGAGGATCTTGAAGTACATGGGTTCATACGGCCCCTAGCCCCGGGTTAAGCGGAATTAGACACAAGTTACGAAACGTAGCGCCATAGATCTTGTACGCTACGTTCGTATTTTGCTATCAGCATGCGATATGTATCGCCAAATTCGAGAAACTTTGAGTGTAGGCGCTTGGTGGAATAGCCCTGTTTTTTAAGTTTCTGCCCCAATGTTTTGTGACGTTGATTAAAATCGTCACATTTAACACAGGATCTAGCAAATGCTACTAAGCGAGATATGTATACGCCATATGGTCCCACTGGAATATTACTATCCAGAAAGGGATAGTTTACGATGTCGAAATTGTAATCATCTCTTTTGTCATAAAGTCGACGAGAGAGAATGCCCGCTTCATTTTTTATAGAGATAGAGATCTAAATAAGATGTGCCTGTAGGGCTATCTGTAGTTTCCTTCAAATCCAGTGAAGGTGGATATATATCCTTCACTGCGTCATTCATATAGCGATTATCCACAGCGAGAAGATCGTCTATATAGCGTTTGGTGAATGAGAAGGAACGGGCTTTGAATGGATCGGTTTTGAAAGCGCCTGCATATAGTCATATTCATAAGAGAACAGATACAGGTCGGCCAACAGGGGTGCACAATTAGTACCCATTGGAATACCTATATCCTGCTGATATATTGTGTTGCCAAATTCCACATAGATATTTTTAATGAGAAATTCAAGCAACTCTATAAACAAAGAAACATCCCATGAATGATATCTCTTGTATGTAGTCGAGCTAAGAATGCTTTATGGCTTCCGACATTAATATATCTACGATCAGTTTTCTTGAACACAGATACTATTAATGAACTTAGACGGTCAATAAGGTCCTGATGAGGATTGTAGTATAGAGAGTCGAGAAATCCCATGTGGATACATGTCTGTACGGTATGTGACCTTTAGCACCAAATTCTTCTTCCGTAAGACATTTTGAGTTTTTCAATATCCACATACATTCAGCGTCAGAGTTTTTAGAAATAATGACGCAATGACTTTCCCAAAATGCATTTAGCTGCTGAAGGGCTCTCGTCAACAAGGTTGAAAGAAGCTCGGTGGTGCAGCTTCTAGAACCAGCTTTGAATCTAGATTTGTATGGTGATTTATGCATTTTGAGGTCAGTACATTTTTGGTATGTCGTTATGATTGGGTGGAAGACGAATACCTCTTTCCCTGAGAAACTTTTTGTGATTGTTAAATAAATCTTCCAGAGTAAATGCAGTTTGGGAGTAAGTAGACGTATTTGATGAAGATATGTCTACACTCAATTCTTTAACCAGCACCTGGTAATAGTAACATTTACATATGAATATTATATTATTTGGAGCTTTGTCTGCTGGGACAATGACGAATTTACTCTGGAGATTTGCAAGAACTTCTTGCGAATTGAGGTTTCTCAGCACTTGTTTTGCTTGGGAAAGAGTACTTCTGTCAATA
>JAVTVY010048834.1:0-24467 GCA_036873755.1 Hanleya hanleyi
AGATTCATTCAACGTCCAACACACCGACGACGCACACCCCAGAGGAGGAGGAGGACTACGCCCCAGAAGAAGAAAAAGAAGAGAAGTAGTAGTAGTAGGAGAGACCTCTTCGCATAATGGCATTCATTCACTCCGAGTCGTGTCCGTCTACCAACAGTGAATTGGATTTGTGGACTATTCCACCCACCCAAACCAGTGTAGCCGAAGGACGTTGGGTAGAACATCGACCCCTGGCTAGCCTGACGGGGGTGGGTCCCGTGGAATTTACCATTGGAAACAAAGATACGGCCTACCTGGATTTAGCCCACACCTACTTGTACGTGAAAGCCAAAATAACGGACATGGACGGGACGGACATAGAGGACGGTGCGATAGTAGGCCCGGTGAATCTTTGGCTGCACTCCTTGTTCCAACAGGTGGATATAGGTCTGAACGATAAACTCATCAGTACGTCCACCAATACGTACCCGTACCGAGCCTACATGGAAACGCTGTTGTCGTACGGTAGTGATGCCAAAGAATCACACTTACAAGCTGAGCTGTACTTCAGGGATAAACCCGGATACCTGGACAACATAACCGGTGGCAATGCTGGGTTCATCACACGCAAAAGAATGACAGCCGAAAGCAAGTCCATCGATATGATGGGACGACTGCACGCCGATCTGTTCATGCAAGACCGCTACATGATGAACGGTGTATCCATCAAGATCAAGTTGATCCGCTCCATACCCACGTTCGCCTTAATGGCCGGTGGAGAGGGAGATATCCATTACAAGATCGTCATTGAAGATGCAGCCCTGTTTGTCCGTACGGTAGATTTGCAACAGGGCGTGTTGCTGAGTCACATGGAAGCCTATCGAAAAAACCAGCGCTGTACCCCATCCGACGCGTACAGACCAAGGTGTTCTCTGTGCCAACGGGTACGATGATGGCCAATCGTGAAAATTTATTTCTAGGGGATCTTCCTAAACGTCTTACCCTGGCGTGTGTGACCAACACCGCATTCAATGGAAATTGGGCTGAGAATCCGTTCAAATTTCAACATTTCAACATTAACTTTGTGGCACTGCACGTGGCCGGCCATCAAATTCCAGCCCGTCCATTACAACCGAACTTTACTAGCGGAAACTATGTGCGGACCTACCTGAACCTGTTTACAGCCACAGGACAAAACAACCAGGACGAAGGCAATACCATCAGTCGAGAAGACTTTAGCCATGGGTACACATTGTTCGCCTTTGACCTCACCCCCACCTTGGAACACGATCATCAACTGGCTTTGCTCAAGAAAGGAAACCTACGGTTGGAACTGCGTTTCGCCACCCGTCTAGCCAACACCATTAACGTGATTTGCTACGCCGAGTTTGATAACGTCATCAGCGTGGATCAGCAAAGAAACGTGCTGTGTGACTACGCCAGCTAAGAGTCATGGATACAGAGCAGCTGATGAGCATACTCCAGCGAGATGCGAAGATCCCCTTTCGAGGTGTGTTTCCACGCAATGTGTTTCCCACCCACTCCACCACCCCAGCAGCCTACATCCTGAATACAGACACGAGGAGTCGACCCGGTGAACATTGGATAGCTGTGTACGTGGACACCCTAGGCCAAGGCGAATACTTTGATTCCTACGGACTTGCACCCCTACATGCCGATTTGGTGAAATTCATGGACGTCTCTACTACAGAGTGGCGTTGGAATACTCAAAGATTACAAGGACCCTTGAGTAGTGTGTGCGGACAGTACTGTGTGTTTTATCTCACTCACCGGAGTAGAGGACATTCTATGCCCACCATTGTACATATGTTTGATGATTATTGTCAAGCCGAAGACCGTGATGTCCTCGTCTATGACTGGACGGCCTCTCGTTTTAATGTGCATGCTCCATTTCTCTGGTTAACTTAAAAATGTACTGCGCGCGCGCAGGCCACTTGTTTATTATTATCACGTTATATTGTTATGACGTTGTTGTTCTGACGTTCTGTTGAATAAATTGATGAAAAAACACAAAAAAATGATTTGACTTTCTCTTTTTATTTAAGTCAACAAGAATGGGTTACTGAATAGGTACAAATAGAATACAGGGTACAAATAGTAGGGGTATGTACACATAGAATAGTAGTGGTATGGTTAAGGTACAAAAAAAGTTCTGTCAGGAGTAGGATTCGAACCTACGACAGCAATCGCCGACCAGCACTTAATACCGGCGCCTTAGACCACTCGGCCATCCTGACTTTTACAGTTTTATAACTCGTGTATCAACAGTTATAGTTCGACATTGTTTTTACAAGTCCAAGTAAGTGGTGCTCACACCGTCGGCCAACACTTTTCGTTTGGGATAAAAGAAAGTAAAGGCGTCTCGTTGCTGGATATAGGTGCGCATCTGGTGGTCGACGACCCGGAATCCTCTGTTAGTGCCACTCGCACTGGCCTGGCTTTGCAACACGCCCAGGTAGAGAGCTTTGTCGATGGCAGGGTCACGTCGGTTGACGCCTTTACAACTAAACTTATTTTCGTCTTCGTCTCCTCCGTAACAGTAATACGTCTTGGAGGAGAGCGCAATCATAGCATCCCCACTCCACTCCAGCTTGAACAGGCCCGGCGTACGCTTATCGTACTGGTAATGGTCACGTCGAGGTAGCCACTGGTCCCGTTCCTCTTCATACTGGGCCCGTAACTCCGGTTTCACCAGGGACTCCCAATCCGCATTAGAGACGGCCATGTAGGCCGAGTCGGTATCCATCTCCATGAGTTGCCAGTCTGAGGGATTAAAATACACACCCATGAAGTCATAGAGAAACTGCAGCATCCTCAACTTGGCCACCTGGTATACCATACATCCAATCTGCAGGGGTAAGTTGTACCGGATAGTCTTCTTGGCTGAAGTGACTTCATAGGTGTCGTCATCGATGACCTCCACGGATCGAAACAGAGGAGAATTTACTTTTTTGCGGGCTTGGGCAGTAGTACAAATGTTCACGTTGACGTGCTTATCCTGGTTCGTTACCGTTTTTCCGTAATAACCATTGCCAGTGAGCTTCCAAGATTCAGCGATGATGGCCTGACTCGGGTCTTGATCACCTTGACGACGGGCCGACGTCACGATGTCGGCATTCTCCGCAAAACAAGCCTCGGGTACGTACTGTATCACTTGATATATTTGAGTAATTTCCAAACCGTGGTTCATGTACCACTGCAGTAAGGGGGTGCCCAGCAAGATTTTCTCGGCCCACATACTACCAATCAACATCCGTCGAGGTTGAGGCAAACACTCGTGTTGCTCCGCATAGGTCCTCATGGTGTCCCCAATATCTGCCCGACCCACCAGCGTGTTCTTAAAGATGGGAGGGCACTGCGCAAAGAGAGGCTTGAGAGTGTCGGGAACATGGAGGTCGCATTCCACAAAGCCGTAGAGGTCCCCCGAACGAATGGCGTCCAACATCTGTGGCAGACTCAGCAGTCGCCGACGACTCAAGGGGTACTCACGCTCTTTTAGGAAACGTCGTAAATGGGGCAGGGCCTGGCACATCGTGTGAAATTCACACTCCCACATTTCAATCAGATGGTATCCTCTCTCTTTCACATAATCTCCGTTCGCCACCACTTCTTCCCGTAATTCTTGCGGTGTTTTTCCACGTCGCACGTTGAAGCGGCCAGCGCTGAAATGGCATTCGTGGCCGTGCCAGTAACAGCCATAAAACTGGAAAACGGTCGGTGTTCCTTGTACAAGGGCAAACCCATCGACGGGGAGTCGGCGATCTCCTATACGCTTCTCTGTGGCGTTGGTCTGGTGTCGTATATAAATTCCCCGTCGATAGGCTTCCCAGTCTAACCACTGGTCGGCGAGATGTTTGTACGGCGTACGTTGCGGTGTGAAATGTTGACCGTCTGCCCACCAACGCGTATAATGCCCGCTGGGCATGGGTTGGGCGAGCGACCACAGGTAGAGGGCATTGGCGTCAAATCCAATGATTTTGGCACAGGGTTTCCCACTGGGCAGAGTCGTGACATCCTTCTCGTGATAACGGTGAAAAATAAGGCTAGGTCCACCCACAATGTTCTGCTTTAGACAATCATGCATGTCTGCATCTTTTTGCTGTATCAGCGAGAAGTAGGTGGAACACTCTTGAAAAAGATGGCGAAGCGCTAGACCCGGTAAACTCAAGCACTCCTTGAAGATGTCGACGTGCATTTGGCGACGAAAGAGTTGCACCATTTTCTCGGCCGCTTCCAGGAAAGGAACCACATCTAGGTTATTATACCATATCAGGAAATCTCGCAAGGTCTGCATATGTTCATCGTTCCATACCTGCTGTTGTTCCCGGTACGTGTCTTCCGGACATTCCACTTGCTTCAAATCATCAAAGAAGGCGTGCCGGGATGGTAACTGTGTTTCCTGCAAACGGTCGAGCGATGATATATACGTGTAAGGGAACCTCCCTTTGGTTTGTGCACAGTTATAGGCCTTGACCCACTGATCATAGCTACAATTAGGAGCTAAGTAGTTCCGTACATCGAGGAAATGCAGTGATGTGGTAGTGAGGGCCATATGATTATTGATCTTCTTGATCACGGACTTGAGGGTATTCGTCTGGGCCAAGTAAGGGTAGAGAAATTCTTTCACCATGTTCAAATCATAGCGTCCCGAGTTGAAGCCGAGCACCGGTAACTGACCTAGGTATTGTAGAAAGCGCACTTTCAATTTCTCCGCATACGGTTTCGGTAAAGGTACATCCTGCGACTGCAGAGGCTGCGACTGCAGGGACTCGGACTCGGACTCCGACTCAGACTCTTCATCATCGCTGAACGCTACACCCGGTATAGGAATGCAGTCGTCCAGTTGGTCCAGTACGTCCTGAAACTTGGCCACCAACAATTCCGTACTAGCCGCACTGACTTGCTGTAAATACTCCATCATGCGGGTGATCAACTCATGGGAGTCCCCCGTGGACACGAAACATACCGGAGCAGCGTCATAGCCGGGTACGTTGCTGGAAATACTGACACTCAGAGGAATATGGCGCTGCGTCCACTGCGTTTTGGCTAAAAACATGTCCATGGGCTCCAACAGGGCCTCAAAATCGCAACACGCCCGGTAGGAAAAAATAACGGTCCTCTTCCGGTATCATCACACCCTCATCGGCCAATTCCTGGAAAATAGTAGGCGTATTATGATACACTCCACCCGGATATACTCGCTTGACACCGTTGTCACAGATTTTCTCGTGGCGATGTAAGTTGGTGGAGCGATGAAACACCCGATGGCATTGGGCACAACTGAAAGACTGAGCGTACTGGCTCATATTGGAGATGAGCGAAAAATGACTCACGCCATTGTCGTCGAACACATTGACTTTCATCGTAGCAGCATACCGTTCTGTTGATCGCCGAACCAATTCAGCCACAAATGTATCGTCCTCGCATCGTAATCGATAGACAAAAATATTGATGTCGAACAGTGTTTCCACGTCATCCAAATTCTTGAACGGGACTCCACGGAAGTGCCGCGGGTCAATGTCTTGCGCCTGTAAATACTGTTCCCAATAGTCATCGGCCACTGTGTCACAAGTCTTGGGGTTACACTCGTCCACATGCACGGCCAAACACCGAAACAGACATTTCCGGTCTTTGTAGGGCCCCTTTGCCCCTCCTGTTAATGCATACAGGCCGTGTCGATGAAGCAACCACGGGGGGAGTAGTACAGGAGCACCGATAGGATGATCTCTCATTTTCGTGACGAAAAATGTGACGTTGGTCACCATTTCCACCAGCCATTGGGTATTGGGGCGTTGCAACCGGGCCCATTCCAATGGATCCAACGTAGTCAATTGGTCGATGAGTGGCTCCAGAGAAATCGCATCCGTCACCGTGAACGGCTGATCAAACACATAGGTATTATTGCTGGGATAATAATACCGCAGCTGGTCCGTCACCTTGTGCCGTAAAATGTACCCGAATGTCATATTCAACTTGAACGCTGTCACCTGATCTTTGAAAATGTTCTCGGCATAGGTAGACAGATACGTGAGGTCCTGCAGTCGGTAGTTATACAAGTCCAATAGACGACGGTCACGGTGAAAACAATGGCGTATGGTAGCCCAGTGACGTTGATAAATGTCCCTGACACGCTCATCTTCAGGCAAGACTTCAACCGGAGGTACTGCTGGGTCCCAGGGAAAATCTTCTCCACGTCTCATGCTTTTCGTCTCATACAAGCGGATAGGCAAGCAGGCAGGCAGACAGGTCAGGTAAGTCAGATTGAATACACCCCTACCCTAAAAATCGACTCCTTTTAAACGTTTTTCTATAATCCGCCATCTTGTACCCAGCACCCACCATCCACACACGCCGCCATCTTGTACCCAGCACCCACCATCCACACACACACACCGCCATCTTGTACCCAGCACCCACCATCCACACACACGCCGCCATCTTGTACCCAGCACCCACCATCCACACACGCCGCCATCTTGTACCCAGCACCCACCATCCACACACACGCCGCCATCTTGTACCCAGCACCCACCATCCACACACGCCGCCATCTTGTACCCAGCACCCACCATCCACACACAGGCCGCATGCGCACTGACGCGCTAAAGACTCAATTTACTCCTTGTATACTACTTACGTAAATTAAATTCAAGTTTCCAATAATGGACAAAAGCGTATGTAAGTAACTATTTTGCAGGATTAACAGTAACGATTGGAAAACAGAGGGAAAATAATTAATCGCTTGTGTAGCTCAATGGAACTGTGAGATCTTACATTCTGGAGACATTCACGCGCCACGTTGCATTTTATCTCGAATCATACAACCCTTTTTAATAGTAAGGCTTTGTTTTCTGCCATTTTGGACTAGTGACTATATGCTGTCAAAGTAAAAGTGCAGGTGTGGGGTCATTTTACTTTCGTTTTCGGCCGGAAAACAGTAAGATCCCACATTTCCTCTGAGCTGCACAAGCTATTAATTAGTTTTTCTCTGTTTTCCAGTCGTTACTGTTACTCATGCAAAACTGTTACTTACATAAGCTTTTGGTTCATTATTGGAAACTGAATTTATTTTACGTATTAGTCCGGCGAAATATGAACACATTGACAAGCTAATAGATGCGTATTGTCCTCGCGATGGAGGGGTGTGCATTTTGTGGAACACAGGTACCAGTGGTCGAAAATTAATCAGCAATATAACATATCTGACAGCGAAACAAATAAATTATGTGTTACATAGTCTCCATGTATGTTAAATATCTTGCCATTCTTGCTTTGTTGCAGTAAATTCTCAGCAAATTATCAACACCGGTCAGAAGCTACAAGGATCGGAAATCGCAGATGTGAACATTTTTTGTTGTTTTTTTGTTGTTTTATTTTGGTTCGAAATTAACACCCCAAATCACAATACAACGAAACAATACGAGACAGAACAAGACTATATGATACGATACAATACAATAAAATGCAAAATAATACCATACATTACAATACAATATATTACAATTCAACATATTACAACTCAATACATTACAAAACAATACAATTATAAACAATACCATACCATACAGTACGGTGAAATATACCATAATACAACATATCACAGCACAAACACACACACACCTTTACATGAAAGAAGAAAGTTAACAAAGATTGTGAATTTTATATAATACGTTTGTACAACGTATAGTGGCAAACTTCAATTGATAATTTATTGTGTCTCTTAAACAATATGGAATACATGCTCCCCAGACATGCGCACTTTTGTAAACCAAAAGGCGACGCGCTACGCGAATGTCCGTCGCGCATTGCGCGTCGACTTTTTAAAAGTTGACGCGCGGCGCGCGACGGAAAAAGTCGACGTCGCGTTTTGAAAGGCGACGTCTCTCTCTCCGTCGCGCGTCGACTTCGCTCTCTCCGTCGCGCGTCGACTTTTACAATGTTAGGAGATAGGGCAAAAGCCGACGTCGACTTTTGAAACACGACGTCGAGTTTTGGCCTATCTCTTTAACATTATAAAACTCGTCGCACGACGCGCGACGGAGAGTTTTGATTCTTCAAAAAGGCGACGTGCGACGCGAAAAGTCGACGTCGCGTTTTGAAAGGCGACGTCGCCCTCTCCGTCGCGCGTCGCGCGTCGACTTTTACAATGCTAAGAGATAGGCCAAAAGGCGACGTCGACTTTTGAAACACGATGTCGAGTTTTGGCCTATCTCTTTAACATTGTAAAAGTCGACGGGCGACGGAAAGGGTGACGTCGCGTTTCAAAACACGACGTCGACTTTTCGCGTCGCGCGTCAAATTGGCACAAATAGAACACCATAGTTTACAGTAGATCCTGTCTCAAATCACTCGCGTCGGCTGTCTCGCGTCGATTACTCCTCGGCCTTCATTTTGACAACAATACTTGTAATAAAAGTGAGCTTCAGCAGATGCACTTCAAAATTAGGTAGCATTCATTTTGTGAACAGCTCGTATTTCATCGTAATCGGTGATGATGAACGCTAATGAATATTGCAAGTGTGTGACTTCACATACAGTGTTTGTTTGTTTCGTGAGCAACAACAACATAGGGTCAAAATTGTTGCATATGGACTTGAGCGCGTTCAGAAAGGGTCTTCAGCGAGATAAATTCGTTACACGATTTGTCAGTGACCCAATACAGAAATATCTGGTATCAGTGAAATTTATAAAAATATAAATTTTACTAACCACCAAATATTTCTGTATTGGGTCACTGACAAACCTTGTAACTAATAGTATGTGACTCCCATTAGGAAAGTGTCCCTGTGTCTGACTTCAACACATGTGACTCACATTATTGAATATTTTCATGTTCTATGTTTGTGAACTCTTATATGATTCCCATTTGGCATATTTGCTGTCTATAACTTGTTGATATGAAACTATGTGCAACAATTGATACCTGATATAGCTGTCGTTTCTTACGATGATGGTCCATCGGAAGGTAGTACCAGCCCTCACAGAGAATGGATACTGCGGAGTTGTAATATAACCGTATGTGGCATCCTTTAGTGTCGTGGATTCCTCAGCAGACAGTGTGTCCCCTGTTGAATAACACCGGGGTAAAATTTACATATAAAATATAACGTAAATCTTTTACACCGAAACATTATCGAATTATATCTCTTCTTGATTTTTAATTTTAGCGTAAGATGAGACTAGTAGTATAGTCAACCGGAATAGACTCGCATTGACCTCTTTGCACTTAAACTTGAGGTCACGGGAGGTCACGGGGACATCACGTGATCGAGAGGTCAAGTGCACTATAGTTCCTGCAAAGATCAGGTGACCTTTGGGGCATGTATTCCTCCGCGGTGATGCGGTCATGTCTGGAGGTGATGCGGTCGCGGGAAAAAGCTTCCGCGGCCAAAAAGTAGTTCCAAATACGCGTTTTCGTGAGAATCATCTGAAATGTTCGGCAATCTTCAGGGCCCCCTAATGGTTCGATTGGGTCGTAAGTAGTAGTGTAAAGACCGATCCGCGTCCCTTTCACCCGGATGTAAAAATGACGTCACTTCCGGTTTATGGGTAGCGCCATCTATACACTCTGGACACAAGGGAGACAACTCGGACTAATGATGATCAAGGCATGTACTGACCTATCTAGGCTATATTTCCGGCAACCTTTGACCTCGAATTCTTCCGCGGTGATGCGGTCTGGTGGTGATGCGGTCGCGGGAGAAAGCTTCCGCGGACAGAAAGTAGTCCCATGGGTTGACTTCCAATGTTAATGTATACGGGGAATACATAAATAGACGTTTTGTGACCTAGGTGGGTCCCTAGTGGACCGATGGGGTCGAGTGAGGTATCAAAGTGAAGCATTCGTCAATGGGCATCTGATGGGCTGGGTGTGGGATTGAAATATCGGCATTCTGCGCATGCGCGGTGGCAAAAGGGTATGAAAATAGACGTTTTGGAGCTAGGGGAGCCACTAATGGTCCAATGGGGTCATATTAGGTATCCATGTGAAGCATTCATGAAGGGGCATCTGACTGGACTGGCGGCTCGGGCGTGTTCGACATTCTGCGCATGCGCAGATAGGGAATTGTGGGAAAAGGGTATGGAAATAGACGTTTTGGGATCTAGGGGAGCCCCTAATGGGCCGATGGAGTTGTATGAGGTATCAATGTGAAGCCTATGTGAAGGGGCATCCAGTCATGGGTGGGTGCATGTAAAATTTTTCCTGAAAAAAACAAAACGGAACACGGACTTTATCGCCTATATGGGGTATGGGGGGTATATAGGTCACCGGGCTTAACGGGGCTTGCCTATCAATAGAGTTATCTCCCCCTAGTTCCAGGGTGGGTGTATGTAAAATTTTTCCTGAAAAAATACGGAACACGGTCCTAAAATACGGAACACTATCCTAAATTACGGGGAAATGCCTATATGGGGTATGGGGGGTATAGAACCATCCTGGGAAACCTACTTCTCGACATTTGCGGTATAGGTTGTGGGGTCTCGTTTTCTTAGTCTCGTCAAGACAAACATGATAGGAAGTGTCGCGGAGCGAATCGTTGAAATTTTTGGAAAAAGTTCAGGGAGACCCATATAGTCCCATACTAGGGGTATAGGACCAATGTTTGCCCCACTGGGAAACCTACTTCTAGACATTTGCGGTATGGTTGTTTGGATTTGTTTTCTTAGTCTCGTCAAGACAAACATGATAGCAAGTGTCCCGGCACGAAACAGTGAAATTTTTGAAAAAAGTTCGAGGTCTGTATATAGCCCCATATAGACCCATATACGGGTTATGGGGGTATAGGTCCAATGTTTGTCCCACTGGGAAACCTACTTCTATACATTTGCGGTATGGTTGTTTGGATTTGTTTTCTTAGTCTCGTTAAGACAAACATGATAGGAAGTGTCCCGGCACGAAACGGTGAAATTTTTGAAAAAAGTCACCGAGGCCTGGGTAGGCCCATAGGCCTATACTGCATGGCTATGGGTGTGTAGGTCCATACGGGGTGGACGTGCTGGGATCTAGGTGGGCCACAATTGGCCAATGGGGTCGAGTGAGGTATCAATGTGAAGCTCTCATGCAGGAGCACTTGACTACACTAATGGTTCGTACGTTGTCAATATTCTGCGCATGCGCAGCTTGGCCGTAGAATAGAAAGCAGGCATTTTTGGGGGTGTGTTTGGGTGTGTTTGGGTTAGAGATGGGCTATTCACGGTTCGAATGGGTCGTGTGAGGTATCAATGTGAAGCCTATGTAATGGAGCATCTGATGGCGTGGATGTGGGGTAGAAATAGGGTCATTCTGCGCATGCGCAGCCTGGCCGTATTATAGAAAGCAGATATTTTTGGGGGGGTGTGTGGGTGTGTTTGGGTTAGAGATGGGCTATTCACGGTTCGAATGGGTCGTGTGAGGTATCAATGTGAAGCCTATGTAATGGAGCATCTGATGGCGTGGATGTGGGGTAGAAATAGGGTCATTCTGCGCATGGCCGGTAGCCAAAGGGTATGGAAATAGACGTTTTTGTGGTCTAGACGAGCCCCTAATGGGCCTATTGTGTCGAGTGAGGTATCCATGTGAATCATGGGTGGGGGAGCATCCACCTGGAAAAACATTCACGTGGTTTGGTGGGTCTGCGCAAGTGTGTGACGTCACTTCCGGTTTTTCAGAATGCTCAAACACTACCTCCAACTTTCCCGGCCCGGCCCGGGCCGACCCGGCCCGCCCCGGCCGCAGCGAGCGCGCGCGCGCGGGGTTGATCTGATGCCGCAGCGCGCGCGGGTTCTCCGGCAGTGCGTGGGTGAATGTCGGGTCAAAAGGTCAAAGGTCACATCCAGGTCAAAAGGTCCAAGATCTCCCTTTCGGCAAGGTTCGGAGGAGACAATGTTGCGGCATCGATAGTCAGAGCTTCAACCCAAAAAGGGGATTGTAAATTAACCTGGGAAGGATGGGCAGTTCCATTTGGACCAATCAGCGGTCGAGAAAAAGAGCCAATGAGCGATCGATAAAAGAACCAATGGACGGGTACTAGGTTCACGTCTGCGCCTCCATCCGGGTACTGGGATGCTTTCGCCTACGTCCGCGCCTACATCCGGGTTCTTGTACACCCGGGTAATGTTTTCTGGACATGGATGGGTTACCTTTGGCTCCATTCTAGGCCACTGATTGGCTAATACGGTGTTCAAAGCCAGTTTCATGCATTATGCTCATATAGAAAACACACAAGACAGGGTTTTTTGGTGAGATCTCATTTTGTTTTTTATTCAGTAACAACAACAACGTGAGAACAACCACGTGAAAACTGAAGCCCAGAACAGGGGGCTTGTACATTGAAAGAACTGAAGCCCAGAACAGGGGGCTTGTAAACTTAAGCCCAGAACAGCGGGCGTGTGTACATTGAAAGAACTTAAGCCCAGAACGGTGCTTGTACATTGAAATGATGGGCGGCCCAGTCATATACGAGTACATCGCGGTCCTCGGCCTTGGGGTACTCGTCAAACATCTGTACGATGGTAGATAAGGGTCTTCCCCGGCATCGATGGTACAGGTAAAACAAGCAATATTGTCCGCACACGCTACTGGTCAGGCTCTGCAACGTTTGACTGTTCCAACACCACGTCTCTGTGACTTGACCCATGAAGTCTGTTAAATCGAGATGGGGGGTGGCAGGCCGTACGGGTCAAAGTATTCGCCCTGCTGTTCTGTCAAGTACACGGCCACCCAATGTTCACCGGGCCGATCCATCGGGTCCGTGTTGAGAACGTAAGCAGCAGGATACATACGGTCTAATGGGAACACATCTCGGGCGAACACCCCTTGAAAGACCATACGTGTCCCTGGGTCATTCTCCAGCACGGTGGTTATCTGGTCTGTATCCATGTTAGGTGGAAAAGTCACACAGGACGTTGCGCGCCTTGTCCACTTGAATGATGTTGTCAAACTCGGCGTAGCAGATCACATTGACGGTGGTCGCGATGGCTCGTGCAAAGTGGATTTCCAACCGTAAATTGCCTTGCTTGGCCAGGGCCAGCTGATGGTCGTTCTCTAAGGTGGGAGTAAGATTTTCAAAGAACAACGTGTATCCGTTCCCGTAGTCCTCCCGACTGATCAAATTCCCTTCGTCCTGGTTGATTTGACCGGTGGCTGTAAACAGGCTCTGATAGGCTCGAATGAAATTCCTGCACCCAAAGTTCGGTGTTAAGGCCGTGGCTGGGACCTGTTGTCCATCCACATGCAGGGCCACAAAATTGATGCCGAAATGTTTAAAGTCAAACGGATTCTCTGGGTAGGCTCCGCTGAAACTGGTATTTTCCACACAGGCCAGGAGCAATCGTTTGGGTAGTTCTCCCAGGAACAGGTTTTCTGTGTTGGCGCTCATATTTCCAGCAGGCACAGAGAACACTTTGGTTTGTACACGTCGGATAGGGTACTGGGCTGGCTTTGTTTCCATGGCTTTCATGTGTCCCAATTGAACGGCTGGATTCGGTTTCACTTTTCGGACATACAGGACTGCGTCTTGGATGACAATCTTATAGTCAGCTGCATGCCCCTCTACGTTAGTGGCCATCAAGGCGAAGGTCGGAGGCGCCCGTATCAGTCGGATTTTGATGGGGATTTTGTTCAAGAGGTACCGGTCTTGCATGAACATGTCTGCGTGCAGTCGACCCATGAGATCCACCGAGGCACTGTTCGCAGTGAAAGCCTTCCGTTTGTTATATCCCACATTGTCCACCGTGTCCATGTGCTCGGGTGTGTCCTGGTAGAATAAAGCGGCTGTCAGCTGAGATTTTTTAGCCTCTCGGCCATACGACAACAGTGTCTCGATGTAAGCTCGATAGGGGTACGTGTTGGTCGAGTCACTGATGAGTTTGTCGCTGAGAAAAATATCCACCTGTTGAAACATCGAGTGCAGCCAGAGATTCGTCGGGCCCACCGTTGCAGCTTGGATGATTCTGGTTGCATCCCTATTGACCACCTTGGCTTTCACATATAAGTATGTATGGGCTAAATCCACATAGGCCGTATCCGCATTACTGATGGTGAACTCGATGGGCCCTGTTTCGTTGATGCTGGAGAGCGAGAGATGCTCCACCCATAATCCTTGTTCGGCACTGGTCTGTGTGCGCGGCACAGTCCACAAATCAAATTCACTGTTGGTGGAGGGGCAGGACTCGGCGTGGATCAAGGACATGTTTTAAGAAAAGATATCCTGGGTCTTCGATGTGCGTCGTCGCTGGGTCGGTCGTCGACTAGTGCGTGGTCTCGGTGGGGCAGCTCTATTATTCCCTACGGTGCGTTGTGCTTTGGCCACCAAGACGCCTCCCGCTTCTTTGGCCCGCCGTTTCAAGGATTCTTTGGGTGCCGTACCCCGCAAGACATCACCGGCCACTTGCAGTCCACTGCGTACCGCTTGTTTGCCGATTGCTTTCACCCCACGCGTCACCAAGGGCAGGAACGTTTTGACGATGCTGCCGAGTATGCTCCCCAGTCCATGTCCTCGTTGCATGCGTGCACCGCTAAAGACCGGAAAGCCACCCCCGGCCTGTTGGGCATAATAGTCCATATAGCTGCGTGCATCGCACTCGTAAGGTACTTTCATTATGCAAAGTGGGGAGCACGTGCTTGTCGAAAATGAAGTGTCAGCACCACTTTTCCTCGTTCGAATGCCACCGGTCGTCCCGTGTCATCTCTTATATCCACCGTGATCGTGTTGATGTCAGTTTGTCGTACGGGCAAGTAGAGCATGTGGGTGAAACTGTGGGTGACTTGACCTCCATACGTCTTTTTAATGGGGACCACCCGTAACAGAGGTGTGTTGATATCGCCCACGATGTGGTTGTCCACCACGTCCGAGTAGACGTAGAGTCCGTACATACCCGACTTCATATCCATCGGGATCTCGCCTTGGTGGGCGGTGGGACCAGCGAACGTCTGTAGATCGAAACCCAGCATTTGTGCCTTGTCGTTGTGTGCGTTGTAATCGCAGTCCACGTGATTCTTGAAGGGAAAGGATTTGATGGGTTTTGATGTATTCGTGACCTCCCGTAGAGCCTTATAATGCAACAGTCTTGACAGCCCACCCATGAACTCCTTGGGTGTATCGTATTGGCCTTCGGGGAGGGTGAGTCGGGTGTTTTTGCCTTCGTAGGTCACCTCGTACCACACTTCATTGGCTCGCACGTTGTACCACGAGTAAGGGTATTGGATATCCACGAGGCCACATTCCCATCGTCGAGGTAAATGCAACGGTTGCGGTAACTGGGTGACGTACTTGGCCACGGTGTTGTCAGGAAACACATCCAGCGAACTGTTACTGGGTAGGGCGAGGTAAAACATGGCGATTGAGCTGTCCTGCTGCTGCGGTGGGGTGTCCTGATCAAGGGTGGTTTTTTAAAGGCCTGAAAAGAAGGTGCCCGTTGTGGTGGTGGAGTTTTGGGGGGTGACTCCGGTTCCCATTCGGATTCCCAAGAAGGTAGTGGGCCACTCGGCGATTGCTGGGTTGAGCGAAGACCTCCCATCCTCGAGGATCCGTGTGCGACCCGCGTTGACGCATCAGGTCATTCACTAAATCCGTCATGTGGGTGCCGGGAACGACCTGATTCTGTACCAGTAGTTCGCCTTTATCATTCCAAGTCATGTTAGGATTCATGTAGTCATGTAGTCCTCCCGACTGATCAAATTCCCTTCGTCCTGGTTGATTTGACCGGTGGCTGTAAATAGGCTCTGATAGGCTCGAATGAAATTCCTGCGCCCAAAGTTCGGTGTTAAGGCCGTGGCTGGGACCTGTTGTCCATCCACATGCAGGACCACAAAATTGATGCCGAAATGTTTAAAGTCAAACGGATTCTCTGGGTAGGCTCTGCTGAAACTGGTATTTTCCACACAGGCCAGGAGCAATCGTTTGGGTAGTTCTCCCAGGAACAGGTTTTCTGTGTTGGCGCTCATATTTCCAGCAGGCACAGAGAACACTTTGGTTTGTACACGTCGGATAGGGTACTGGGCTGGTTTTGTTTCCATGGCTTTCATGTGTCCCAATTGAACGGCTGGATTCGGTTTCACTTTTCGGACATACAGGACTGCGTCTTGGATGACAATCTTATAGTCAGCTGCATGCCCCTCTACGTTAGTGGCCATCAAGGCGAAGGTCGGAGGCGCCCGTATCAGTCGGATTTTGATGGGGATCTTGTTCAAGAGGTACCGGTCTTGCATGAACATGTCTGCGTGTAGTCGACCCATGAGATCCACCGAGGCACCGTTCGCAGTGAAAGCCTTCCGTTTGTTATATCCCACATTGTCCACCGTGTCCATGTGCTCGGGTGTGTCCTGGTAGAATAAAGCGGCTGTCAGCTGAGATTTTTTAGCCTCTCGGCCATACGACAACAGTGTCTCGATGTAAGCTCGATAGGGGTACGTGTTGGTCGAGTCACTGATGAGTTTGTCGCTGAGAAAAATATCCACCTGTTGAAACATCGAGTGCAGCCAGAGATTCGTCGGGCCCACCGTTGCAGCTTGGATGATTCTGGTTGCATCCCCATTGACCACCTTGGCTTTCACATATAAGTATGTATGGGCTAAATCCACATAGGCCGTATCCGCATTACTGATGGTGAACTCGATGGGCCCTGTTTCGTTGAGGCTGGAGAGCGGGAGATGCTCCACCCATAATCCTTGTTCGGCACTGGTCTGTGTGGGCGGCACAGTCCACAAATCAAATTCACTGTTGGTGGAGGGGCAGGACTCTGCGTGGATCAAGGACATGGTTAAGAAAAGATATCCTGGGTCTTCGATGTGCGTCGTCGCTGGGTCGGTCGTCGACTGGTGCGTGGTCTCGGTGGGGCAGCTCTTTATTCCCTACGGTGCGTTGTGCTTTGGCCACCAAGACGCCTCCCGCTTCTTTGGCCCGCCGTTTCAAGGCTTCTTTGGGTGCCGTACCCCCCAAGACATCACCGGCCACTTGCAGTCCACTGCGTACCGCTTGTTTGCCGATTGCTTTCACCCCGCGCGTCACCAAGGGCAGGAACGTTTTGACGATGCTCCCGAGTATGTTCCCCAGCCCATGTCCTCGTTGCATGCGCTAAAGACCGGAAAGCCACCCCCGGCCTGTTGGGCATAATAGTCCATATAGCTGCGTGCATCGCACTCGTAAGGTACTTTCATTATGCAAAGTGGGGAGCACGTGCTTGTCGAAAATGAAGTGTCAGCACCACTTTCCGCGTTCGAATGCCACCGATCGTCCCGTGTCATCTCTTATATCCACCGTGATCGTGTTGATGTCGGTTTGTCGTACGGGCAAGTAGAGCATGTGGGTGAAACTGTGGGTGACTTGATCTCCATACGTCTTTTTAATGGGGACTACCCGTAACAGAGGTGTGTTGATATCGCCCACGATGTGGTTGTCCACCACGTCCGAGTAGACGTAGAGTCCGTACATACCCGACTTCATATCCATCGGGATCTCGCCTTGGTGGGCGGTGGGACCAGCGAACGTCTGTAGATCGAAACCCAGCATTTGCTGTAGGATTGGACTCAGTACGACACTCGCGTTGGGGGTGACGATAAGCTGTGCCTTGTCGTTGTGTGCGTTGTAATCGAAGTCCACGTGATTCTTGAAGGGAAAGGATTTGATGGGTTTTGATGTATTCGTGACCTCCCGTAGAGCCTTATAATGCAGCAGTTTTGACAGCCCACCCATGAACTCCTTGGGGTATCGTATTGGCCTTCGGGGAGGGTGAGTCGGGTGTTTTTGCCTTCGTAGGTCACCTCGTACCACACTTCATTGGCTCGCACGTTGTACCACGAGTAGGGGTATTGGATATCCACGAGGCCACATTCCCATCGTCGAGGTAAATGCAACGGTTGCGGTAACTGGGTGACGTACTTGGCCACGGTGTTGTCAGGAAACACATCCAGCGAACTGTTACTGGGTAGGGCGAGGTAAAACATGGCGATTGAGCTGTCCTGCTGCTGCGGTGGGGTGTCCTGATCAAGGGTGGTTTTTTAAAGGCCTGAAAAGAAGGTGCCCGTTGTGGTGGTGGAGTTTTGGGGGGTGACTCCGGTTCCCATTCGGATTCCCAAGAAGGTAGTGGGCCACTCGGCGATTGCTGGGTTGAGCGAAGACCTCCCATCCTCGAGGATCCGTGTGCGACCCGCGTTGACGCATCAGGTCATTCACTAAATCCGTCATGTGGGTGCCGGGAACCACCTGATTCTGTACCAGTAGTTCGCCTTTATCATTCCAAGTCATGTTAGGATTCTGTTTCATCCGTGGTAATACCAGGCCAGCTTGTTTCTTGAACGATGCAGGTACACTCTTCAGCACTTCGTCTTCCAGCCACTGTGGGGCTGTGGGCGCTACCCCTGGTAATGGCGGCTGTTGGAGCGGTGCTGAGGTCGGCGGTGTGTCACGTGGTGGTGGCGGTGGTGATGGGGTAGATAAGGTTTTGTATTGGTCCATGAATGTCATGTACCGTTGAAAAGTCTCATTGTACCGTTGTACTTTCTCACTGTCGCTTAAGCCCGGTCTCTGTAAGATCTGTTGCATCTCTCCATCGACGGTGTTTATGGTCTTCACCGTAGGTGGGACAGGGTAGGGCGATTGGAGGTTTTGAAGGAACCGTGGTTCGACGAGGACCAGTTTTTTCGTGTGGTTCATTGTCGGCCGAAGATTCCACCCAATACTGGACCCAACAAGCCGCCTTTCTGTAACACCTTTTTCTTTTGTGTTTGAGGGACCCGCTCCTGGTTCGGAGACCTGTCTTATGCTTGGCCAACTTGGTCTTTTGAGCCGGAGTCAGTAGTACGTTGCCTTTTAACAGGTTGTACCCGATCTCGCACAGACAGCGTACAAGGTCAGGGTCCGCACCGCGTACAATGGTTCGGACCAACTCGGGTGGGGCCGTCTTCAATACACGGAGCGTGGGAGCGTGCTTCCGTAAGCGAAGGGATGCTGCCACCGAGGGTCCATGGTTCGAGGTGTATGCGCTGTCGTGGTAAGACTTGTAAATTTCGTACGAGTGAACTGGAGTGGTGGGTACAACGTCGGTCGTCGTTGTCTGTTAACTGTGAGGGATGAAATCCGGTGGGTCTTCAGACGTAGTGGGTGTTCTTGGTGTAGATGTGGAGCTTGGTGTGGAGCTCGACGTGGCCTGTACACGGGGTGTGGTGGTGACTGGGCTCGATACGGGGTTGACTGGTGCTACCTGTAGACCGGTTTCACTGGTGGCTGGTGTTCTCAGTTGGTTAAGTAACGGGCTGAGAATAGGCTACGTCGTAATACACACCTCCGTACAACACACTCAACAGGGTTAGCAATATCACCACAAAGCCCACTTGCGCTTTGCGCGTTTTGGGAGACGCTGTGTTCAGAGGCAGCTGCTGTTTGTCCATAACACTGTGGTCGGACGTGGAATGAAGGATGACGGCAGTGGTGTCTGGCTTTATAGTCGTTTCACCTGGTTGGCAGCGACCCAGGAATTGAAGGAACTGGGCCAGCCTTGCCATTTGACGAAATGAAACAGTTTGCCACGTCGACGTTCCGTTTTCAAAATCTGCTCCACCGTGTAGTAGTCTTGCTGTGTTTTTACGACAGGCTGTAATTCCGTCTCGTAAAACGTCCCTAGCAACGGTTCCCCTTGAAGATCTTCCAGTTCATAGACTCGTTGCTGTCGGGGTAGGCGCCGTTTAATCAGGAAGTCCTCATCGCTCCAGTTGGGCAAGTAACTTTTCTCAAATTGACCTTTGACTTTACTGATCCGTACAGGGTCCCCGACCTTGAACACCGCCTTCGTCGTTCGCTGCGATGGCCTGGGGTACAAGACACGCCGGACTTGGGCTTCATTGCGTTGGGTCACGGTAATGGGGGCTCTCTCTATACTCCAATGATAGGCGCGATTGTAACCACTCACAAGTTTCGGGAGAGCATCGATGTACTGCCCTGTATTCTTATAGGTGAAATATTTATACACACGGCCTTTGAATGTCCTGTTGAACCTTTCCACCACGGAATCTCGTTGTACGTATGGAAGAAAAACACCTTCTGGGCTTTCAGAAACTGTTGGAACGGTCTGTTGAGGAATTCCGTGCCTTCGTCGGTTTGCAAATACAAAGGTTTGCGCCCGGTCTTGAAGATGTCTTTGAACGCCGCTATGACATTCGCTCATATCGACCAAATCCGCTTGCCACTGGGCATCTATTCCTCCCACGATGACCCGGTTCCGTAGAAAATGGCGACGGACAGATCGATGTATGGTATAGGTGTCTTGTTTTCTAACCAATCTCGGACTTGGGCACGTTGTATCCCCTGGGATTTGGCCGCTCGATAGGGAGCCGACAATGCACTATAGGCCGCCGGACTGTCGGGACTGTAGTATAAGTTATCCAACACCTTCTCCCAGCGCTTCATGGTGACAAATGATGATGGACCCTGGCTCTATCGTTTATTTATAACGGGTATATCTTGGGCCGGAGTTTCTTTCTGATTTTCTTCGTTGGCTTCCACAGTGTCCATGGTAAATGACCAGTCCAACTCGTCTGATGACCGCTTGATAAGCACTTGATCCACATCTACCACGGCATCTTCCAATGCAGACCATAGATCAGGGTGAAGGGTAAAATGCACTGTACCCCCATCTAGCCGAGCCAATTGAGCAAAGAAAGGACCGCGTCGGATGTACACATCGTGACACAAGTGGATGAGGTCGCCGTCCAGTTCACCAGACAACACCCGTTTGAATTTGGTCCAGCCCTCCCGGGACAGACGAATGTGGGCCGGGCACGGTTGTGTAGGGTCCGCATCACAGATGTCTCCCACCTCCTCCATGATATCGACCGTATCCGCATACACGTGCAGGAAAACCTCGGGGGTCAAGCTGAGATACGCCAGTATTATATGCTCCGTCATGGTCAGTACGTGAATGGTACCAGATTTGACTGTCTCTCGTATTTATAGGGAGAACCCCTTGAGATCAAAGGATCGGGTGGTCAAAGTCTAGCCGGGTAATCAATGGCATCGTCGTCTGGTTCATGGCTAGATATTTGTTCATTGGGTTCTGCCGCCGCTTCTCTCAGGGCACGAGCCCACTCCAACTCGTCTGATGACCGCTCGTCCGGTGTAAACAGCTGGTCCACGATAGGCACCACTTTCTTGAAGGCTGTCCACAGATCGGGGGCTAGGGTGAAGCCTCGCGTAGGGTCTTGGTAACGGCCCAGGCGTGGGAAGAAGGGTCCACGGTGTACGTAGATGGCATTGTCTATGTGGATGAGGTGTCCGTCGAGCTCGCCGCTCAACACTCGTTTAAATTTGGTCCAGCCGTCACGGTGTAGCGTAACCGTATTCGATACGGTCTCAGCGGGCGACCAGCGGATATTCTCTAATGGACGACGGGTGGATTGTGAATGACGGACTAGACGCTTGTAATTCCACGAGGGTGACTTTATCTTCATAGACGTGCAACCCCACCCGGGGTGTAAGGGGAAGGATGGCTCGTAGGACTGGTGACATGCTTGATCCAATGACGAACGGTTAATGACACACACTCTGTCTGACCCTCGTATTTATAGTCAGATGCCACTGTCAATGCCACAGCGCCAGGGTCAATAGGGCACAGACCATGACTAGGCCAACCAGCCGTCGCTGGTTCGTGAGCGCTCGTGGTCCATAGCCCGAGCATCAAGGATGGCTGTTATAGTCCAGTAGTGGTGAGTGATGGCACACCTCTCCATCGAGTGCACTCTGTCGAGGACCGCTTCTGTGAACTCGTTCAGGATCTGGCGTCGCCCCTCGTTGTCGTCGCCATCTGCAAACATGGACCGGACCACTGCTCGGTAACCCGTGAGTGAATTAACCACGGTGGCATGCTGTAAAATGCGAGTCGCATAGGGCTGGATCTCCGTCATGGCTCTGCAACCGTAGAAATGAAGGTGTGGGATCCAGAGAGATGTGTTTTATAGACCATGTCACACATGCGCGCCTAGATGTAGCTCTACGGGTGTAGTCCGTGATACGTACTATTCTGATGGATTATGTGGCTCCTATAGAGATAGTACCTTATCGACAATGGGGACTACTTATTCCAAAGCCGTCCATAGATCGGGGTCCAGGGTGAAACCACCGTCGTTCAGACAGAGAAGTCGAGCGAAAAAGGGACCGCAGAAAATGTAGATGTCGTCACACAGGTGAATGCTATCACCGTGCAGGTCACCCAACAACACCCGTTTCAAGGTAGTCCATCCTTCCGGTGACAAAGAGACGTGCGCTTTGGGTTCAGTCGTACACCAACACCTAAGTCCGCTATCGATGAGGTCCACTCGTTTGGGGTACAACAATAGGGTGCAGCCAGGTGTAAGCCTCCGGGTAGCCACAGTCCCTTCTTTCACCTCGGGGTGTAGTAAGTCATCCACCTCGGGGAGTACATCTTTCAGTGCCATCCATAAGGATGGACAGAGTGTGATATAGGTACCTCCACTCTGTTCCAACCGGGGAAAAAGGGAATCCTCTCCAGCAGTGCGTATGTGCACGCCGACTTCCACGTGCATGAAATCCCTTTCGGGCTCTTTTCCCTGTAACAATCGTGTCAATAGAGTCCAGCCTGATAGCGATAACAAAATCTTCACCTTCTGCGGTGCGTCTTGGACCAGCTCCAGGTGATCGTCATTGACGATGAGGTAGACGTCGGACGTCAGTTGGAATAACGCAAGCTCTGTTCCGCTCGCTGCCATGGTGGGGAATGAAAAGCGAACGGTTAGAGAGGTGGCTTTATAGTGTACCTGTTGGGTAGGGTTTTATATACCGTGCGTGGCACTTATTATACTCGCTTGCGCCATAAGGTCAATAAGGTTAGAAATGCGCTTTTTTCTACTACGCCCGGTGACGGCCCTTCGTGAATGGGCTGCGTGCTGCGGATTCACCCACGCACTGCCGGTGATTACCCGCGCGCGCGCTGCGGCATCAGATCACTCCCGTGCGCGCGCGCTGCGGCCGAGGGGCCGGGCCGGGCCGGGCCGGGAAAGTTGGAGGTAGTGTTTGAGCATTCTGAAAAACCGGAAGTGACGTCACACACTTGCGCAGACCCACCAAACCACGTGAATGTTAGTCCAGGTGGATGCTCCCCCACCTACGATTAACATGGATATCTCACTCGACACAATAGGCCCATTAGGGGCTCGCCTAGACCACAAACACGTCTATTTCCATATCCTTTGGCTACCGCGCATGCGCAGAATGACCCTATTTCTACCCCACATCCACGCCATCAGATGCCCCCTCACATAGGCTTCACATTGATACATCACACGACCGATTCGAACCTTAAATAGCCCATCTCTAACCCAAACACACCCACACACACCCTCAAAAATGCCTGCTTTCTATACTACGGCCAGGCTGCGCATGCGCAGACTATTGCCAACGTACGAACCATTAGTGTAGTCAAGTGCTCCTGCATGAGAGCTTCACATTGATACCTCACTCGACCCCATCGGACCATTAGTGGCCCACCTAGATCCCAACACGTCCAACCCGTATGGACCTATACACCCATAGCCATGCAGTATAGGCCTATGGGCCTACCCAGGCCTCGGTGACTTTTTTCAAAAATTTCACCGTTTCGTGCCGGGACACTTTCTATCATGTTTGTCTTGACGAGACTAAAAAAACAAATCCAAACGACCATACCGCAAATGTATAGAAGTAGGTTTCCCAGTGGGACAAACATTGGACCTATGCCCCCCATAACCCGTATATGGGTCTATATGGGGCTAAATACAGACCTCGAACTTTTTTCAAAAATTTCACCGTTTCGTTCCAGGACACTTCCTATCATGTTTGTCTTGACGAGACTAAGAAAACAAATCCAAACAACCATACCGCAAATGTCTAGAAGTAGGTTTCCCAGTGGGGCAAACATTGGTCCTATACGCCTAGAATGGGACTATATGGTCTCCCTGAACTTTTTCCAAAAATTTCAACGATTCGCTCCGCGACACTTCCTATCATGTTTGTCTTGACGAGACTAAGAAAACGAGACCCCACAACCTATACCGCAAATGTCGAGAAGTAGGGTTCCCAGCATTTTGCCGTAATTTAGGATAAATTACAAGCGTCTAGTCCGTCATTCATAATCCAGCCGTCGTCGATTAGAGAATATCCGTGTCCATAATCCAAAGACCTATTCCATTTCCATATAACAGTATTAGCACCAAATTCAAAAAGACAAAAGTATACATAAACATAGGCTTGTTTCCTGCAAGAGAGAAGCGGTCAACAGTTTTCAATGATGCCGGCAAGACATCATGATGTTCCAAAATATCAAATCCGTATCGCTGATCAGTATTCTTAATCCATAATATTCGTTATAGAGTCGTCATCTGAAAATGATGTACCTCAGTCACGCTTTGATTGTGACTGTTCATATGAGTACCATGAGGATGTTGAAGTACATGGGCTCATACGGCCCCTAGCCCCGGGTTAAGCGGAATTAGACACATGTTA
>JAVTVY010048835.1:0-24448 GCA_036873755.1 Hanleya hanleyi
CATTCTGCGCATGCGCGGTGGCCAAAGGGTATGGAAATAGACGTTTTGGGGTCTAGGGGAGGCACTAAAGGGCCGATGGGGTCATATGAGGTATCAAAGTGAAGCTTAGGTGAGGGGGCATCTCATGGGCTGGATGTGGGGTTGAAATAGCGGCATTCTGCGCATGCGCGGTGGCCAAAGGGTATGAAAATAGACGTTTTGGAGCTAGGGGAGCCACTAATGGTCCAATGGGGTCGAATGAGGTATCAAAGTGAAGCATTCGTGAAGGGGCATCTGATGGGCTGGGTGTGGGGTTGAAATATCGGCATTCTGCGCATGCGCGGTGGCCCAAGGGTATGAAAATAGACGTTTTGGAGCTAGGGGAGCCACTAATGGTCCAATGGGCTCGAGTGAGGTATCAAAGTGAAGCATTCGTGAAGGGGCATCTCATGGGCTGGGTGTGGGGTTGAAATATCGGCATTCTGCGCATGCGCGGTGGCCCAAGGGTATGGAAATAGACGTTTTGGAGCTAGGGGAGCCACTAATGGACCAATGGGGTCGAGTGAGGTATCAAAGTGAAGCATTCGTGAAGGAGCATCTGCCTGGACTAGCGGCTCGGGCGTTGTCACCATTCGGCGCATGCGCAGACAGGGAATTGTGAGAAAAGGGTATGGAAATAGACGTTTTGGGATCTAGGGGAGCTCCTAATGGGCCGATGGAGTTGTATGAGGTATCCATGTGAAGCCTATGTGAGGGGGCATCTGACTGGACTAGTGGCTGGAGCGTTGGGGGGTGGTATATAGGTCGCCGGGCTTAAACGGGGCTTGCCTATCAATAGAGTTATCTCCCCAGCCATTTTGGGGCAGTGAAGGAAGGTATTTGGTGCAGAGAGGGACCATCCCTGGTCCGAATGCGTCGTATGAGGTGTCATCTTGTAGCAACGTCCGCCAACGCCAAGCTTAACGCTTCAACGCCCTGGTGAAATAGCTCAGAAGTTCTGATTTCTAGATATTCCATGGAATTGTCACTAATTCTTCGAAATGCAGTGACGCCCGTCGACGCCCGTCGTTACGCCTTAACGCACTAACATAACGCCTTGACGCCATGATATAGACCGGAGAGAGAACAACAACAACAACAACAACAACGATGACACATGAGAGAACAACAACAACAAGAGGTTTTTTCATATAGTTTATTTTCCCCAATGTTACAGCATACCCACGCTGGGGGAGCCGCGTTGGGTATGTTTACAACTCAAAAAGACTCTTGCCCAATCAGAGGCCACCATTTGCATCTGTCATATTCGTTCCTGTCCGTTAGATGTATTCTTGTCCAATCAGAAGTCGCCATTTCAGCAAGTTCCATCTTCGACCATGTTCGCTCTGAACCGTTTATTCTAATCATCGTCGGCCAGGCCTGGATATTCTTCGGGCAGCATGTCCTGAAACAGTTGTTTGCGCATTCTGATCGCATTTTCCAGGGCCTCGGTGGGTGGTAGCCCCATAGCCTCTTCCAAGTGACGCTTGGTCTTCATGATGGACCTGTGCGTGGGATCGCCTTTCATTTCAAGCGGTAGTAAGGTATACTGTTCATAGATCGCCATGGCTGTTTTCTTGATGCGGGGGCGCATTTGGGTGTACGTCTGTTGTAAATTATCCTCTCCGGCGTCCTCAATCGCTGCAGCGTAAGTATTGATAGCTGCTGTCACAATACGATCCCAGAAGGTAGGTTCTGCCTCACTTTCCACGGACGTATGCTGACTATCTGAGGTCAAGCTCCCCGCATCACTAGATAGACTCTCGGCAATCTCTGTTTCGGTATCAGTCGGTACACTCTCAGCAGTCTCTGTATCAGCATCCGCCTCAACGGACTCCTCAGAGTCTTCAATCCCATGTATAGTTTTCTGGTGTCGCATCATATCGTAATGTCTGGTGAACGTGCGTTCGCACTCAGAGCAAGTATAAGTCATGTTGACGGTTGAACGTCGACTGTGCGTGTTTTTGGAAATACGCTCGCTTTTATAGACAGTAACGCCCGTCAACGCTTAGCTTAACGCTTCAACGCCCTGGTGAATTAGCTCAGAAGCTCTGATTTCCATGGAATTGACACCAATTCATCGAAATGCAGCGTCGCCCGTCAACGCCCGTCGTTACGCCTTAACGTCCGTCTCAACGCCTTAACGCCCGTCTCAACGCCTTAACGCCCGTCTCAACGCCTTAACACACTTTCTTAACGCTTTAACGTCGTTTAATGATGCGTTCAAACAAATGTTGCTTTTGTGCTATTACTCTGACATACGCCGCCATTTTGGAGCCGCCATGTTGGATCCGCCATTTTGGAACCGCCATCTTGGATATGTCCCATAATGCACCGGGTCAAAATACTCGCTTCTGATTGGACGAGAGCTCTGTGACGGATTTGAAATACTTGGTTCTGATTGGTGTACGTCGCTAAAGGTGACCGGAACTGACCTTTGACCCCGGCGCGCAAAGGTTTCCACCTCTGATTGGGCAAGAGTCTTTTTGAGTTGTAAACATACCCAACGCGGCTCCCCCAGCGTGGGTATGCTGTAACATTGGGGAAAATAAACTTCTTGTTGTTGTTGTTCTCTCATGTGTCATCGTTGTTGTTGTTGTTGTTGTTGTTCTCTCTACGGTCTATATCATGGCGTCAAGGCGTTATGTTAGAGCGTTAAGGCGTAACGACGGGCGTCGACGGGCGTCACTGCATTTCGAAGAATTAGTGACAATTCCATGGAATATCTAGAAAATCAGAACTTCTGAGCTATTTCACCAGGGCGTTGAAGCGTTAAGCTTGGCGTTGGCGGACGTTGCTACAAGATGACACCTCATACGACGCATTCGGACCAGGGATGGCCCCTCTCTACAGCAAATACCTTCCTTCACTGCCCCAAAATGGCTGGGGAGATAACTCTATTGATAGGCAAGCCCCGTTTAAGCCCGGCGACCTATATACCACCCCCCAACGCTCCAGCCACTAGTCCAGTCAGATGCCCCCTCACATAGGCTTCACATGGATACCTCATACAACTCCATCGGCCCATTAGGAGCTCCCCTAGATCCCAAAACGTCTATTTCCATACCCTTTTCCCACAATTTCCTGTCTGCGCATGCGCAGAATGGTGACAACTCCCGAGCCGCTAGTCCAGGCAGATGCCCCTTCACGAATGCTTCACTTTGATACCTCACTCGACCCCATTGGTCCATTAGTGGCTCCCCTAGCTCCAAAACGTCTATTTCCATACCCTTTGGCCACCGCGCATGCGCAGAATGCCGATATTTCAACCCCACACCCAGCCCATGAGATGCCCCTTCACGAATGCTTCACTTTGATACCTCATTCGACCCAATCGGACCATTAGTGGCTCCCCTAGCTCCAAAACGTCTATTTCCATACCCTTGGGCCCCCACGCATGCGCAGAATGCCGATATTTCAACCCCACACCCTGCCCCTGAGATGCCCCTTCACGAATGCTTCACTTTGATACCTCACTCGAGCCCATTGGACCATTAGTGGCTCCCCTAGCTCCAAAACGTCTATTTTCATACCCTTGGGTCACCGCGCATGCGCAGAATGCCGATATTTCAACCCCACACCCAGCCCATCTGATGCCCCTTCACGAATGCTTCACTTTGATACCTCCCTCGACCCCATCGGACCATTAGTGGCTCCCCTAGCTCCAACACGGCTATTTTCATACCCTTGGGCCACCGCGCGTGCGCAGAATACCGATATTTCAACCCCACACCCAGTCGATTAGATGCCCCCTCACATAAGCTTCACTTTGATACCTCACTCGACCCCATCGGTCCATTAGTGGCTCCCCTAGCTCCAACACGGCTATTTTCATACCCTTGGGCCACCGCGCATGCGCAGAATGCCGATATTTCAACCCCACACCCAGTCCATCAGATGCCCCTTCACGAATGCTTCACATTGATACCTCATATGACCCCATTGGACCATTAGTAACTCCCCTAGCTCCAAAATGTCTATTTCCATACCCTTGGGCCACCGCGCATGCGCAGAATGCCGATGTTTCAACCCCACACCCAGCCCATCAGATGCCCCTTCACGAACCACAACCCATAGTAAAATCCACAAGACCAAAATGACCACCCCTATACATCATACAGGCATTCCCCGTAAAGACGCAAATGTTCGAATCAGGGGAGATGATCCGGCATTTGTCCTACAGAGGGTTCGCCCAGTCAGAAGTTGTCTTCCTTGCCTCCAGAGGGCAGCGCGATCGGTGTCGTGATGTCAAAAGGGAATCCCCATAGCAAGCGCCGCCATTTTGTTTGTTTATTTTTTGCGGAGACATATCGGACAATAAACGCTCAACCCTGGGGTGGCACTGATTGCTAGACTCGTCATAATAAGATCGTACAACACCTATATGGTATCTTTATTATTATTATATGTCTTAGAGGGTTTTTTGAGGGTAATGTGAGGGTTTTTTTAGGGTAATGTTGCTCAATTTACCGTGACATGAGACAAGGCAAAAATTCAAGATGGCGGCCAAACATAACTCTATTGATAGGCAAGCTCCGTTAAGCCCGGCGACCTATATACCCCCCATACCCCATATAGGCATTTTCCCGGATTTTTCGATAAAGTCCGTGTTCCCACCCAGCCCATCAGATGCCCCATCACCTAGGCTTCACTTTGATACCTCACTCAACTCCATCGGCCCATTAGGGACTCCCCTAGCTCTCAAAACGTCTATTTCCATACCCTTGGGCCACCGCGCATGCGCAGAATGCCGATATTTCAACCCCACACCCAGCTCATTAAATGCCCCCTCACATAAGCTTCACTTTGATACCTCACTCGACCCCATCTTTTCCAACATGGCCGCCTAAAAACACGCCCCCTTTTCCAACATGGCCGCCTAAAAACACGCCCCCCCTTTTCCAACATGGCCGCCTAAAAACACGCCCCCTTTTCCAACATGGCCGCCTAAAAACACGCCCCCCTTTTCCAACATGGCCGCCTAAAAACACGCCCCCTTTTCCAACATGGCCGCCTAAAAACACGCCCCCTTTTCCAACATGGCCGCCTAAAAACACGCCCCCTTTTCCAACATGGCCGCCTAAAAACACGCCCCCTTTTCCAACATGGCCGCCTAAAAACACGCCCCCTTTTCCAACATGGCCGTCTAAAAACACTGCCATCTTCCAATGCGGATGAATACATTCTCAATACAGCCCCTCTTTGCCGGACCTATACTGCACTTGATGACCCCCGACAGCCACATAACCGCCACAAATTACCTCTACATAGGGCTCAAAAAAGACTCCATTTACGCTTTTTTCGATTTTAAAAATGGCCGCACCAAAAAAACGTCATTTTCCCTAAGGGCCGGCACTTGACCTCTACTTACGCCACGTGACCGCCACAAATGACCTCTACATCCGGGTGAAAACTTACCCCATTTACGCTTTATATACTACTTATGAGGTAAAAAGTATTTTGTTCTACATATGCACAACATTGTGTCCAAATTTCAAGAATTTTCGTTCAAGAGCATGTGAGTCGTTAGGAGTCCATTACAAATATCATGATTAAAATTTAGGTGGCGAAAACGAGCAAACACTACAGAGTAGCGATCTCCTTCAATTTAGGACCAGTAGTTTCTACAACCAAGTTAAATGACCTCAATTCAATTCAATTCAATTCCAATCAAAATCTCAATTAATTTTCAACATTATGTGTTAAAAAGTTTGAAGAAAGTTAATTACTTGATCATTTGATTACTATGTTTCAGATAAACATGCTTTGCAATAAGTGCTCACCGGACTAATTCAGTCTTAAGTGGTTATATCCAAACATCTTTTTCACCAACCTATAGAATTGCTTAGGAACTGTTATGTTATGCGAAAAAACCCCAACACTTTGGAATATTGGAAGCCTGCGAGAGATCCTGGACCCTTAAGATAAAAACAATTAATTAAACATACTAGTGTCGTAAAAATGACGTCACCAAAACCGGAGAAGTAGGGTTTCAATATCGAAAAGTTTGTAGAAAGCAACTCTGTTGATGCGCTATATAAGAAACATACTAGAAAACAGAGAAAAGAACACAAAATATAGTGTAAAAACATATTTTATTCAGCAATTTATTATAGAATGGAATTTATTTGCCAAATTAGGCGCCACTACTGGGGCAAACAATCATAAATGGTATCAAGTTATCCCCTCCCCCAATATGATTGACATATGATTGAATGATTAGATGAAATATAAACATGGAGACTCTGTTACCCCAGTGTTAGTTCCTGGGAGATGAGGCCTGTCGGCGATGGCAGCTTCCATCTCCCCTGCCCCAGCAGCACCCCCGGGACCAAGACCCCATCCAGGAGTGCTATGTCGACGGTTGAGTGGGAGATGGCCCCCTCAATACTATATGACATTTCTTAATATAATATACAGAATGACAGAATAATATGTAACCTCTTTGCTGGTACAAGTTTGACAAACAAGTGCATCTGCAGAGGAACGAAATTCGTATAATGGTGCACAGGGTCTGTAATAATCGATGACATCGAGTTCAGTATAATTAGGGCACATCGATATGACCGTACTTTCACCTTTCACCTTTCATCTTTCAAAATTATAATTGTGTGAACAGCTGTCGCAGATTTCGTTGTAAACATGGACTGCAGTTTATAGAATATCCGGTATATGAGGATGTTGGCAGGCTGATTACATTCTGCTGGAATACATTGACTGAGCCATATACGAACGAAAAGAAGGACACCAGAAGGAGTGAAGAGAGTCAGTCTTTAGAGCGTTCTGAGGTCACAAACGCCAGTCCTCTACACAGGATACAAAAACACCATGAAGATCTTGGGATTAGGCCTTCTTGCTGTTCTTGCCATGGACAGTATTTCAGGTGATGTTACACTTCCTGTTTTTCTTTATAGCACACGTGCTCAAGATAATAGTCCAACGGAGTGGTGGAAGTAAGCCCAAACTCCAATGTTACACCCTCACAAGCGACTTTAGGGGCAGGTGGGGCAAATGGAACCCCTAACTTTGAGCGCTCCCTTTTGCTCTGTATAGTATGGACATGGTATGGCAACAGGTGGACTTTGAAAGAACATCCTCAGTATTTAAAACTGAACCGATAAAATGCTATTTATCCAGGTACTTTTTAGTTTATATGGCAAATAAAAGTTTTGATTGATGTTCCGTCTTTCCCCACTGGTAGGGAGGGGCAAAAACTGAACGTCATTTGGGGCAAAATAAACAACCTGTGTTCTGTTTTGCCCCAATAGGAAACATAATGTTAACCGTGCGATAATCTTAGCAAAACACCCGTCTAGGTGCTCGTCATAATTTGGCTATTTAGCCTCAAACGTAATTGACTCTTATGGGTAAGATGGGGGGGTGCATATATATATTTGCCAATGAGACGAAAAATCGGCGAAAAATAAAACAAATGTTGAATGTGGCGTCCTAAAGTCATTGTAACAGTCCAAAACAGCTAGATTTTATTAATTTATTTCTGAGCAGTTATTATTTTTTATCTTTAAGTAGATTAATGGGTAATAAACTGATAAAATTTGACGAAACAATTTGTATTTCAGGGCACCCGAAAATAGGGGGGAAAAACAGTTTACTTGATCACTGGGCATGCGCAAGAATTTGGTATGAATTTACCAAAAGGGGCAAAACGGAACTCTGATCCATTATGCCTCGCTAGGGATGGGTCCATTTTGCCCCGAATAGCATATTTTCAACTTTTTGGTCAGACATGAAAAAGTTGCAGTATTTTTTTTATACTTCTGACAAAAAATATTGGTGTGACAGGTATTGGGAAAACATTTGTTGTCCGGATATTCTGCATGGAACAAAGTTTTTCGGTGTCACCGAATAAGGCACATATAAGATCAGAAGGGTTCTATTTTATTTGTCTGTCTTAATTTTCTCGCTGTGGCCTTGTCCTCAAAATTAAAAACATATTTTGGCATGCGAGATCTAAGATCAGGATTTCATTTATTATAGTCAGTTATTGGCAACTCTTTAGAATTAATCCATGAATGTTCCGTTTTGCCTCGCAGTTCCGTTTTGCCCCACTTTCCCCTACAGGTTTGAAATCAGGTATTATCTCAACTCTCAACACTCGACACAGACGGCTCTGAAGTAAATTCTAATAATCCATCGTCTCTATTATTGAAAATGGAAAGACTACAAACAATTAATAATGTTTCATCGCAGGCTATTGGTGAAATATCAGTTGAAAAAGTAAACGAGGTAGTCAAAGGCATGTTTATACACCGGCGAACCAGCTGGTCCAGCAATGCGAGTCCAACACCTTATTTCGCACAAAAGAAAAGTAACGCAAAGTACATGTTTGGTAGTCCACAAGATTATTAGCTGAAGCTCGGAATAAGTTTAATTTACTGGTTAATAGGACATGTTATGGCTCACATGAAAATGGTTTAACAAGTACGCAAGATTAATTAAAAACTGGATAAATATATTTTCCATTGGGCAGTAACTGTTTACTCCTTTTGGGTCGACTTATATCGACTATATGCATAAAATTTAGAAAGCAGGATTTCATAGCCCGTTCATCTCCGTTTCACTCAGCTCAAGAAGGACGATCGTCTTGATTTTGATGACGATGTACATAAATTAAGCAAACATGATGCAAAACTCGTTCCTCTTGGTTTTCACCAACGCCATATAGATGATATTGCTTTTTATAATATCTATTTAGTCGACAAATAATAAGAGGACATATATCCACCATCCAGGAAACAACAGATATATAGCGCCAATGGAATCTGATATCTAAAGTTGTACCTACCTAAAGCGAAAGTAAAGGACTGAACAGTCACAATCAAAGCGTGACCGAGATAGTTTATACTCCAGGACACGACTGGGCAATCACAATCAAAGAGTGACCGAGTCAGTTTATACACAAGGGCACGAATGAATAGCCACAATCAAAGCGTGGCTGAGATAGTTTATACTCCAGGACACGACAGGACAGTCACAATCAAAGAGTGGCCGAGATAGTTTATACTCCAGGACACGATTGAACAGTCACAATCAAAGCGTGACCGAGATAGCTTATACCCCAGCACACGACTGAACAGTCACAATCAAAGCGTGACCGGGATAGTTTATAATCAAGGGCACGATTGAACAGTCACAATTAAAGCGTGACCGAGATAGTTTATACTCCAGGACAAGACTGAACAGTCACAATCAAAGCGTGATCGAGATAGTTTATACTCCAGGACAGGACTGACCAGTCACAGCCAAAGCGGGACCGAGATATTTTATACTCCGGGACACGACTGGACAGTCACAATCAAAGCGTGACCGAGATAGTTTATATTCCAGGATAGTACTGGTCAGTCACAATCAAAGCGGGACCGAGATATCTTATGCTCCAGGGCACGACTGAACATTGACAATCAAAACGTGACCGGCATAGTTTACACTCCAAGACACGTCTGATCCGTCACAAGCGTGACCGGCGTAGTTTACACTCCAAGACACGTCTGATCCGTCACAAGCGTGACCGGCATAGTTTACACTCCAAGACACGTCTGATCCGTCACAAGCGTGACCGGCATAGTTTACACTCCAAGACACGTCTGATCCGTCACAAGCGTGACCGGAATAGTTTATACCCCAGGACACGAATGCACAGTCACAATCAAAGCGTGACCGAGAGAGTTTATTCTCCCGGACACGAATGAACAGTCACAATCAAAGCGTGACGAGAGTTTATGCTTCATCACACGACTGAACAGTCACAATCAAAGCGTGGCCCAGAAATTTTATACTCGAGGACAGGACTGATCAGTCACAATGAAAGCGTGACCGAGATAGTTTATACCCCAGGACACGACTGAACAGTCACAATCACAGCGTGGCCAAGATAGTTTATACTCCAGGACAAGACTGAACAGTCACAATCAAAGCGTGACAGAGATAGTTTACACTCCAGGGCAAGATTGAATAGTCACAATCAAAGCGTGACCGAGATAGTTTATACTCCAAGACACAACTGAACAGTCACAATCAAAGCGTGGCCGAGATAGTTTATACCCCAGGATACGACTGAACAGTCAGTCAAAGCGGGACCGAGATAGGTTATACCCCAGGACAAGACTGAACAGTCGCAATCAAAGCGTGACCGAGATAGTTTATAGTCCAGGACAAGATTGAACAGTCACAATCAAAGCGTGACCAAGATAGTTTATACTCCAGGACAAGACTGAACAGTCACAATCAAAGCGCGACAGAGATAGTTTACACTCCATGGCAAGATTGAATAGTCACAATCAAAGCGTGACCGAGATAGTTTATACTCCAGGACACAACTGAACAGTCACAATCAAAGCGTGGCCGAGATAGTTTATACCCCAGGACACGACTGAACAGTCACAATCAAAGCGTGACCGAGATAGCTTGTACTCAAGGACACGACTGAACAGTCACAATAAAAGCGTGACCGAGATAGTTTATACTCCAGGACAGGATGATAGGGATGTCATGAAGTTATGTCGGGACAATTGAGAATTGCTGGTCGCTCACACCTGTAAAATACTAGAAGAATTCATATATTTTTATTTCATATTTACCTGGAATGTGGCTCTAATATTCTCATGTGAATATGGTACTGCAATTATGGAAGCGGAACATCTTCATGGTCTATGGCTGGCTACTGAATGTCCGACCCGATCTATGTTTTTTATTCATTCCATTGCAATATACAAATGATACTCATCAAAATAATTCAATTTTCAGCACAATGTGAGGTCGCAATTCAACGACAAGCTCGTCAGTGACACATAGATCATCGCATCTGTGTTAGAGATGCTTTGTTAATCGTCCTTATTTTGGAGATCCTATAATCTTGAAATAGAATTAAAACGGATGTTTATTTTCCCCGTGACGTTTACTTGCATCTGTCTCAGTGAACACACGGTGAACTCCGGGATTTAAAAATATCGATCACAAACATGATAAACAAGGTGTTTCCCAAATACAGAGTTCGATGACCTTCATGTTTCAACGGAAAGTAAAACAACACAAAGGGGATTAAATCTGACTTGTAGATAATCTCAACTATCGACCAGCTATCGGCCACTAATAAGGAGTGAGTGAGTGAATAGGATTTAACGTCGCTTTCAACATTATTTCAGTCATATCGCGACGAACCAACTAAGCACCACCCAGCCAAGTTTCGTTTCTGCTGCTGGTTGTAGTAATAATACCCACTCAACAGCTGGTGTATCTCACCGCACAATTCGCTAAATCTTGAATGATATTTCCTTGTATGGTACTTAAGCCTTTAGGTCCAAATACGATTCTTCGATAAATTCGCAGCATGTGGGCATAACAATGGCATATAATACTCAAAATAGCATTGAATGACATATTATACGTTTAAAAATGTACTTTTGTGATATTTGTTTTTGGTCAAATACCGCCGCACAAAACCTAGAAGAAGCGTCTATAGGAAAGATTTGGTCCCTTTCCCGGCCCATACAGCGCATATTTGGTCCATATTTTATCCCGCAGCGGTCCATAAATACTGCGCCCTGAAACGCATCCCAACTACTTGTCAGAAAGCAAAGAAAACAGACATACTGCGCCCTGGCATTTTTGTCCGGCCAATCAAAGAAAATTATTTGTTTGAAACTGTGCTGTATTTACATGTTACATATAGTTGCTATTAACAAGAATCTTCTGGAATGATTTTTCCTACGAAGTAGTACTCATTTGCAAATTGTGTGAGTCAGTCAGTCAGTGAGTCCATCCGAATGCTTTCTCCGGCAAAATAAGGAGAACCGTTGACATTAGAACCTTGATTTTTGGCATGAACGTGCATTAGGGGACTGTTACCAGCACGTTCTAGGCTGACCTACTTTTGATGAAAATTTGACCTGCTTAGCTGACCTATAAACCTCGAAATTGGCAAAAACCAACCCTACTACGTAGGTCCTGTGACGTTAGTCACACTCCCATGTGATCAAATACAAGCAAATCAAATATGCAAGTGTCAGCACAAGGCGGTTATCCACAGCAGCTTATATTCATTTGTAAAAGTTATTTTGGATAATATTTTAGATGACAAAATACCGAAATAATATAAAAAGGGGGGTAAAAGGATCACCACATAAATGACACTCGAACCCACAATGATGAAAAACAGCTTTATCTTTGGGCTCAACGCTGCGTCTAACCTATTGAGCTAATAAATATCCATAGGATTGTATCCCAAATTAGCAAACACATTTGTGTCAACAAGGCGACCATTAAAATAGGCAAGTCAAAACCAAAATATATTGATGGTCAAACTTTATGGAATGGAAAGATAAATTGTATGAATTGAATTTTATTCTGGTTCTTGGCGCGTTTTTAACTTCCAATTCGATCCTTGTTCGCAACAAAATTACCTCGTTTTCTTCAAATATTGCACAACCAGAAAAATGGTGATACTTTTCACCCTAAAATGGTGAGGACAGCTTCACCCAAACAAGGTGTTGAGTTAGAGCCATCACCCTTTTTCACCAACACCGTAAAAGGGTGATGGCTATCATCTTAATAGGGTGACGGCTATCACCCTAAAAGGGCGATCAACAATGAGTGCAAATGTTTAGGTCATCGCTCTAAAAGGGTGATGATCATCACCCTAAAAGGGTGACGACCTGGGCCATCGCCATAAAAGGGTGACGACCAGGGCCACCTTTAAAGGGTGATGAACAGGCATCATCACCATAAAAAGGTGATGGGCCATCACCCCTTTTCTGGCCGTGTGGAACTTAAAGATGTGTACTCTGGGGTTTTGCTCCAAAAATAACATTACCACAATATTTTTACAGAGGGCATAGCTGTGGGTCGATAGCCAGAAAAAGGGACCATGATTCTTTACTGGGGCAAGAATAATTTTAGTAAGGAAATGGGCCCATGTTCTTGTTTAAAGCTCATTAGACTTAAGTCAGATGTTCTTCAATTTACCATATGAGGTAGAATATATATACTCTTTATTAAATGAAATAAAAATGACACGGGGGGTCACCATAAACCATAATTTTAATTTTTAAATTGCAACATTATATACCGGTAACGGATAAATTCAACCTTTTTTTGCCCTCTGCCGGCGAGTGGGTGGAGATGGGGAATTGGGCTTGAGATGGGAAATATTGTTGCGTTCATCTCCAAGGCATTTATGAAGTTTCCCTTGGCTAACTGTGAATACTTGTTAACTTCTGGTTATCGCAAGCGTTATTTATTGCTCAACTAACATGCCCTGTCGTCCAACCAATGAATCTGACAGGCCTTTGGATCGACTGATAATACGAATAAATGGTTCTTTCATGCTAGACATCAATCCTTGGTATACTTTTATCCTATTTTAGGGTGTCAGTACATCAGTAATATGAATTTCAGTCGGTTTCTATCAGTTTCAAAAATCTCATGTTATGGCTCCCGAGGCACCCTGATCTACTCCATTATGCGAAGTATGCTATTTTTTTTTCAATGTGACTAAATTTCTTACGAAGAAGCTCAATTTCATAGAAATAACATTTGAATAATGAGAAATGTCCAATAATAGATGTTTGGTGCAATGGAAAGAAATTAACATTGTGACCCTCAATGATTTACGTGTTATCTGAAAATTTAGTAAAATATCTACGTTCATCTACGCTCGCGCTGACAAATCGTCGTGCCCGATACAACATCATGCCATTTTCGTATGATACCGGCCCAAGCCTCTCGCATATAAAAAACACCAGCTGGTAATTTCGATATATATTTGTATACTGTCATATGAGATAGGGTGTTCAATACAAAATTCTGACCTCACCGTCACGGTATAATCAATCCAAATACTCGTAGATCACTATCTTACCAAATATAGTCACTTTTGTCAGGAACACAATAACTGTCTTGCCATAATTAAAGATTGCCTGTTAAAATGTTTTACCAGTCGCTGCTAGACTGGCAGATTATTCAAAATACAATTGATGGCTAGTGATATAAAAACGGAAATAGTTTCGGACCAGTAACAGCTGTGTCTGTCACAAGAGTAGACTAGCCTAAATGAACAGAGTAGTATAGAAAAGCTAAAAAAGGTCATATTGCCCTCTTTGCACTTAAACTTGAGGGGTAACTCTTGATTTCCCTGAAGAATCCGACAGGGGGCGCCACCAGCTCAAGGTTATATGCATCAGCATTGGCTGGGTGCCAAGTTTTGGCCGCTATAGTTCCGTTAACCTTTGACCTTGTATTCCTCCGCGGTGATGCGGTCATGTCTGGCGGTGATGCGGTCACGGGAGAAAGCCTTCAGACTTCAAATACGCTGCATGGTCCGATTGGGTCGTATGAGGTATCAATGTAAAGCATTTGTGAAGTCGCATCTGATGGACTGGGTGCGGGGTTGAAATAGCGTCATTCTGCGCATGCGCGGTAGACCAAGGGTATGGAAATAGACGTTTTGGGTTCGAGGTGAGCCCCTAATGGTCCGATGGAGTTAAATGAGGTATCAGGCTGGGTGCGGGGTTGGAATATCGTCATTCTGCGCATGAGCGGTAGGCCAAGGGTATGGAATAGACGTTTTGGGGGTTGAGGGGAGCCCCTAATGGGCCGATGGAGTCGTATGAGGTATCAATGTGAAGCCTATGTGAATGGGCATCCGTCTGGGCTAGTGTCTCGGCCGTTGTAACATTCTGCGCATGCGCAGACAGGGAATTGTGTGAAAAGGGCATTGGAATGAACATTTTGGGGTCTAGGTGGGCCACTATTGGTCCCATGGAGTCGTATGAGGTATCAGTGTGAAGCATTCGTGAAGGAGCATAAGACGGGGTGGGTGTGACGTGGAACTGACGTCATTCTGCGCATGCGCAGTATACCAAGTGTATGGAAATAGATGTTTTGGGGTCTAGGTGGCCCACTCGTGGTCCGATGGAGTCGAGTGAGGTATCAATGTGAAGCAGTCGTGAGGGAGCCTACCCCTGGACTAGTATGTCGTTCTTTTTCAACATTCTGCGCATGCGCAGACAGGGAATTGTGGGAAAAGGGTATGGAAAAAGACGTTTTGGGATTTAGGTGGGCCACTCGTGGTCCTATGGAGTCGTATGAGGTATCGTTGTGAAGCATTCGTAAAGTAGCATACGACTGGACAAGTGTGTCGTCCGGTCCGTGTTCAGCATTCTGCGCATGCGCAGACAGGGAATTGTGGGAAAAGTGCTTTGGAAGGAACGTTTTGGGGTTTAGGTAGGCCACTATTGGTCCGATGGAGTCAAGTGAGGTATCAATGTGAAGCACACGTGAGGGAGCATCCGACTGGGTGGATGTGGGGTAGGAATATCGTCATTCTGCGCATGCGCAGGCAGGCCGTAGTATGGAAATAGACATTTTGTGGCCGATATGGACCACTATTGGTCCAAGTGGGTCGTGAGAGGTGTCAAAGTGAAGCTTGTGTGGGGTGGAGTCAGAATGACGTGTTTTTATTGCAAGTCGCGTCAATCTGCGCATGCGCAGTTGGGTGTAGTAAGTAAAGTGGTCATTTTCAGGGTGCGTCGGGGTGAGTTTGGGGTAGAGAGGACCCATTCTTGGTCCGAATGGGTCGTGGGATGTGCTATTTTGTAGCTCTCGGGGTGTAGACCTCGATTTGTGGGCTGTCCACGTCATCTGTGACGTCATCAATAGGAGTAGTGGCCAAAGTGAGCATTTTGGGGCAGTGAAGGAAAGTATTTGGGGTATAGACGGACCACTATGGGTCCAAATGTGTCGTGGGAGGTGTAATCTTGTAGCTCTCGGGGTGTACATCCCGATTTGATGGCTGTTCACGTCATCTGTGACGTCATGGGTGACGTCATGTCTGAGTAGTAGCGAAAGTGGATATTTTGGGGCAGTGAAGGAAGGTAATTGGGGTAGGGATGGACCATCCTTGGTCCCAATGTGTCGTGGGAGGTGTCATCTTGTAGGACTCGGGGTGTAGACTCCGGCTTGAGGGGTGTCCACGTCATCTGTGACGTCACCGGTGACGTCATCAGTACGAGTAGTAGCGAAAGAACATGTTTTATAATTGGCTCAGTGCCAATTTTTTCCCACGATTTTCGGGATGTCCACAACATCTGTGACGTCATTGGTGACGTCATCAGTACGTGTAGTGGCGAAAGTGGGCATTTTGGGGCAGTGAAGGAAGGTATTTGGGGTAGAGATGGACCATCCATATCTGTCATGCATTATACCATATCTTTGCTGTATTATACCATATCTGTCTCGCATCATACCAAATCTGTGCTGTATTATACCATATCTGTCCTGTGTTATACAATATCTGTCCTGTAATATACCAAATCTGTCCTGTATTGTGTCATATTTGTCCTGTATTATACAATATATGTTCTGTATTATACCAATTATGTGCTGTATTATACAGTATCTGTCCTGTATTATATCAAATCTGTGCTGTATTATACCATATCTGTCCTGTATTGTATCATATATGGCCTGTATTATACAATATATATTCTGTATTATACAACCGCATAGCATTTGTCATGAATAACAACAAGTTCAGCAATGTTCACACAGTTTATTATCCCCAATGTTACATCATACCTAGGCTGGGGGAGCCGCCCTAGGTATGTTTAGTATGTTCATAGCAAAACAAATTGAGAAAATAAATTGAAATATCAAACACCATGTTTTATTATTTAACGCACCGTCACATTAGGTACAAGTGTTTACTGAGCTCAAGTCAACGACCAGCATGTAGACATATAGAGTCTGTACGGCATGTTATGGTATTCATCAGTGCACGGGTGACGCGTTCAACCGATGGGTTGGTCGGTCAACTTGGTCACGAAAAACGTAACATTGGTGACCCTCTCCATTATCCACTTGGTGTTGGGGCGTTGTTGTTGGGTCCATTCCAAGGGATCCACGGTGTCCAGTTTCTCCAGCATCGTCTCTTGCGACGCCCGGTTAATGATGGTAAATGGTTGGTCAAATACCCGGCTGTTACTGCTCGGGTAAAAGTATCGGACTTGATCTGTCTCCTTATGCTGCAGCACATAACCAAACGCCAGATTTAATTTGAAGGACGTAGCTTGGTCATTGAAGATGGCTTCCACGTAGCTGCGTAGACGGGCGAGGTCGATCAGTCGGAAATTGTAGATATCTTGAATAGGGCGATGACGGTGGAAACAGTGCCGTATCATGGTCCAATGGCACCGATAGATGTCACTCACTGGATGGGCGTCCTGTAACAGATCGCTAGGAGCATCCACTGCATCTTCCAAAAAATGTTCGATGTTGTCAGGCATATGACTCGAAACCGTAACGCTGGGGTCCGGCTGGATATCCAGGCCCTCCTGGACTGTGGGTATAGGCGGGCTCTTCGTCATCGCATCACCAGTGGCGTTCATCTCCCTGGGTTCATCTTCACTGGGTCTGAACTACCGCGGCTCCTCTTTAGTGGAAAGTTGTCGCCCAAATCGTAGAGACGGGGCATGAATCAAACGTTGGTGCTGTCTTAACCGACTGGGTCGTTTGAAGAGTCGACCACAATCGTTACATTGTACCGTCGCACCCTCGTGGGGCCCTCTCGTGGCGCAGTAAATTATGCTCCCGGTTGAATGACCGTGCGCAGATTATACAAGTATACTGTGCATCGTTGTGGGTGGAGGCCTCGTGACGTCGTAAAAGTTCTAGACGAGTAAACTGCTTCTGGCAAGTTGTGCAAGTGAACATCTTGGTGGCTGACAGAGTGTCTGATGAAACGGCCAGGCCGCTTCCCTTTTATAGTACGCTAGCTGGTGATCTATTTTTAGCACACTCATTTCATCTACCCCAAGTCGAGGACCGAGATGTACTGGCGTACGACTGAGCGGCATTGCGCGCGCGTGTGTATGTGTGTGTGTGTGTGGGCACTGTATTTTACATCCGGGATCTTGTCAATATCCGGGTTTCCAAGTGGGTTTTTCTCATCGTTCATCCGTCTTCCATCTGGGTACTGTGGTTTTACATCCTTGTCCTCATCTTACATCCGGGGTTTTCATGTGCTGCATTGCGCGCGTGTGTGTGTTTGTGTTTGTGTGCATCCGCGCACCATGCCGAATTACGTTCTCTCCGAAAACTTCTTCTCATCGCATCAATATGCTCAGACCCATTCAATATAAACACAACCAAGAGACATCAACAACAACAGGCACATTGCGTAATACACGTTTTATTAGCCTCTCATCACCACCACCGGGCGTTCAGCAACGATCAGCATGTAGATATATAGAGTATGTACGCCATGTTATGGTATTCATCAGTGCATGGGTGACGCATTCAGCCGATGGGGGTGGCCGGTCAGCTTGGTCACGAAAAATGTGACATTGGTCACCCTCTCTACGACCCATTGTGTGTTGGGGCGTTGTTGTTGGGCCCATTCCAAGGGATCCACGGTGTCCAGTTTCTCCAGCATTGCCTCTAGCGACGCCCGGTTAATGCTGGTAAACGGTTGGTCAAATACCCGGATGTTACTGCTCGGGTAAAAATATCGGGCTTGGTCTGTGTCCTTATGCTGCAGCAGATAACCAAACGCCAGATTCAACTTGAAGGCCGTAGTTTGATCATTGAAGATGGCTTCCACGTAGCTGCCTAGGCGGGCGAGGTCGGTCAGTCGGAAATTGTAGATATCTTGATTAGGGCGATGAGGGTAGAAAACAGTACCGGATCATGGTCAATGGTGCCGATAGATGTCACTCACTGGATGGTCTTCGTGTAACAGATCGCTAGGAACATTTATGGGTTCGTCCACGAAGTGTACTTTGCCCTCCACGTCGTACAAACTCTGGCCCAAGGTCTTGTCGCCCGAATTTGACTGTTGAATTAGGGCGACATCATCATCAACCCTCGTGCGATGGGTGGGAGTTCCCGCTGTCTCGATACTGGTGCCTACGGACTCTTCTACCTGCAAATGTGGCTGTAGAACAGGGTGTCGTGTGCGTTGGTGTCGCAGCAACTGACTGGTCAGTTTGAAAAGCCGACCACAATCTTCGCATGGACGCTTGGGAACTTCATTGCGTGCACGTGTGTGGCGCTGTAAATGATCCGGGCGCTGAAACGACAGTGTACATATCGTACAGCTATGCCGGGCGGTTCCTTCGTGCTTGGTAGCCTCATGGCGGCGCAAGTCGTGCAGCCGAGTGAATGATTTCGAGCACGTAGTACAGGTGAACATCTTGGTGGTTGACAGAGTGTCTAATGAAACGGCCAGACCGCTTCCCTTTTATAGCACGCTAGCTGGTGATCTATTTTTAGCACACTCAGTTAAACTACCCCAGGTCGAGGACCGAGACTGGTACACTGGTGTATGACTGAGCCGCATTACGCGCGCGCGCGTGTGTGTGTGTGTATGTGTGGGCTGTGGATTTTACATCCGGGATCTTGTCAACATCCGAGTTTCCAAGTGGGTTTTTCGCGTCGTTCCTCCGTCTTCCATCCGGGTACTGTGGTTTTACATCCGGGTCCTCATCTTACATCCGGATTTTGGACACCGGTTGACCTCAATAATTTGTATATGACCTCTGTGAGGTCACTTTCGCTTCCGTTCACGTGACCGGAACTGACCTTTGGCCCCTGCGCGCAATTTTTATCCGGTATTGTTTTGTCAGCGGGCAGGGGCCAAAGGTCAGTTCCGGTCACGTGAACGGAAGCGAAAGTGACCTCACAGAGGTCATATACAAATTAGGTGTCCAAAACCCGGATGTAAGATGAGGATCCGGATGTAAAACCACAGTACCCGGATGGAAGACGGAGGAACGACGGGAAAAATCCACTTGGAAACCGGATGTTGACAAGATCCCGGATATAAAATCCACAGCCCACACATACACACACACACACACGCGCGCGCGTAATGCGGCTCAGTCGTACACCAGTGCACAAAGGTTCAAGGTTCTTTATTTGCTGATCACAGCGCCCGTTATCGAGCAGATATACAATCAAGCGAAGATAATTAAGTATATATACATATAGAATAACCTAGTTGATTAGAAATAATTTGATTTACAGAAAAATAGCAGTCGTGATACAAGGAACAATAATGCCAGGAGCAGCGATTTCGCTGCCATTTTACAATAAATTATGATCTTACTGACTAGTATCTGTTTGTAACACTAAAAACTAAAAAAGTCCTCGACTTGGGGTAGTTTAACTGAGTGTGCTAAAAATAGATCACCAGCTAGCGTGCTATAAAAGGGAAGCGGCCTGGCCGTTTCATCAGACACTCTGTCAACCACCAAGATGTTCACTTGTACTACATGCTCGAAATCATTCACTCGTCTGCACGACTTGCGCCGCCATGAGGCTACCAAGCACGAAGGAACCGCCCGGCATAGCTGTACGATATGTACACTGTCGTTTGAGCGCCCGGATCATTTACAGCTCCACACACGTGCACGCCATGAAGTACCCAAGCGTCCATGCGAAGATTGTGGTCGGCTTTTCAAACTGATCAGTCAGTTGCTGCGACACCAACGCACACGACACCCTGTTCTGCAGCCCCGTTTGCAGGTAGACGAGTCCGTAGGCACCAGTATCGAGACAGCGGGAGAACTCCCACCCATCGCACGAGGGTTGATGATGATGTCGCCCTAATTCAACAGTCAAATTCCGACGACAAGACCTTGGGCCAGATTTTGTACGACGTGGAGGGCAAAGTACACTTCGTGGACGAACCCATAAATGTTCCTAGCGATCTGTTACACGAAGACCATCCAGTGAGTGACATCTATCGGCATCATTGGCCATGATCCGGCACTGTTTCTACCCTCATCGCCCTATTCAAGATATCTACAATTTCCGACTGACCGATCTCGCCCGCATACGCAGCTACGTGGAAGCCAGCTTCAACGATCAAACTACGGCCTTCAAGTTGAATCTGGCGTTTCGTTATCTGCTGCAGCATAAGGACACGGACCAAGCCCGATATTTTTACCCGAGCAGTAACATCCGGGTATTTGACCAACCGTTTATCATCATTAACCGGGCGTCGCTATAGGCAATGCTGGAGAAACTGGACACCGTGGATCCCTTGGAATGGGCCCAACAACAACGCCCCAACACACAATGGGTTGTAGAGAGGGTGACCAATGCCACGTTTTTCGTGACCATGCTGATCGGCCACCCCCATCGGCTGACTGCGTCACCCATACACTGATGAATACCATAATATGCCGAACATACTCTATATGTCTACATGCTGATCGTTTCTGAATGCCCGGTGGTGGTGATGAGAGGCTAATAAAACGTGTATTACGCAATGTGTTTGTTGTTGTTGATGTCTCTTGGTTGTGTTTATATTGAATGGGTCTGAGCATATTGATGCGATGAGAAGAAGTTTTCGGAGAGAACGTAATTCGGCATGGTGCACGGATGCACACAAATACAAACACACACACGCGCGCAATGCAGCACATGAAAACCCCGGATGTAAGATGAGGACACGGATGTAAAACCACAGTACCCAGATGGAAGACGGAGGAACGATGAGAAAAACCCACTTGGAAACCCGGATATTGACAAGATCCCGGATGTAAAATACAGTGCCCACACACTCACACACACACACATACACACGCGCGCGCAATGCGGCTCAGTCGTACGCCAGTACATCTCGGTCCTCGACTTGGGGTAGATGAAATGAGTGTGCTAAAAATAGATCACCAGCTAGCGTACTATAAAAGGGAAGCGGCCTGACCGTTTCATCAGACACTCTGTCAACCACCAAGTTGTTCACATGCACAACTTGCCAGAAGCAGTTTACTCGTCTAGAACATTTACGACGTCACGAGGCCTCCACCCACAACGATGCACAGTGTACTTGTATAATCTGCGCACGGCCATTCAATCGGCAGGATAATTTACTGTGCCATGAGAGGGCACTCCACGAGGGTGCGACGGTACAATGTAACGATTGTGGTCGACTCTTCAAACGACCCAGTCGGTTAAGACAGCACCAACGTTTGATTCATGCTCCGTCACTACGGTTTGGGCGACAACTTTCCACTAAAGAGGAGCCGCGGAAGGTCAGACCCAGTGAAGATGAACCCAGGGAGATGAACGCCACTGGTGATGCGATGACGAAGAGCCCGCCTATACCCACAGTCCAGGAGGCCTGGATATCCAGCCGGACACCAGCGTTACGGTTACAACATCGAACATTTTTTGGAAGATGCAGTGGATGCTCCTAGCGATCTGTTACACGACGCCCATCCAGTGAGTGACATCTATCGGCGCCATTGGACCATGATACGGCACTGTTTCCACCGTCATCGCCCTATTCAAGATATCTACAATTTCCGACTGACCGATCTCGCCCGTCTACGCAGCTACGTGGAAGCCATCTTCATTGACCAAGCTACGTCCTTCAAATTAAATCTGGCGTTTGGTTATGTGCTGCAGCATAAGGAGACAGATCAAGTCCGATACTTTTACCCGAGCAGTAACAGCCGGATATTTGACCAACAGTTTACCATCATTAAACGATGCTTAAGACACGATGCTGGAGAAACTGGACACCGTGGATCCCTTGGAATGGGCCCAACAACAACGCCCCAACATCAAGTGGATAGTGGAGAGGGTCACCAATGTTACGTTTTTCGTGACCAAGTTGACCGACCAACCCATCGGTTGAACGCGTCACCCGTGCACTGATGAATACCATAACATGCCGTACATACTCTATATGTCTACATGCTGGTCGTTGACATGAGCTCAGTAAATACTTGTACCTAATGTGACGGTGCGTTAAATAATAAAACATGGTGTTTGATATTTCAATTTATTTTCTCAATTTGTTTTGCTAGGAACATACTATACTAGGGCGGCTCCCCCAGCTTAGGTATGATGTAACATTGGGGATAATAAACTGTATGAACCTTGCTGAACTTGTTGTTATTCATGAGAACTGCTATGTGGTTGTATAATACAGAATATATATTGTATAATACAGGCCATATATGATACAATACAGGACAGATATGTTATAAAACAGCACAGATTTGATATAATACAGGACAGATACTGTATAATACAGCACAGAATTGGTATAATACAGAACATATATTGTATAATACAGGACAAATATGACACAATACAGGACAGATTTGGTATAATACAAGACAGATATTGTATAACACAGGACAGATATGGTATAATACAGCACAGATTTGGTATGATGCGAGACAGATATGGTATAATACAGCAAAGATATGGTATAATGCATGACAGATATGGATGGTCCATCTCTACCCCAAATACCTTCCTTCACTGCCCCAAAATGCCCACTTTCGCCACTACACGTACTGATGACGTCACCAATGACGTCACAGATGTTGTGGACATCCCGAAAATCGTGGGAAAAAATTGGCACTGAGCCAATTATAAAACATGTTCTTTCGCTACTACTCGTACTGATGACGTCACCGGTGACGTCACAGATGACGTGGACACCCCTCAAGCCGGAGTCTACACCCCGAGTCCTACAAGATGACACCTCCCACGACACATTGGGACCAAGGATGGTCCATCCCTACCCCAATTACCTTCCTTCACTGCCCCAAAATATCCACTTTCGCTACTACTCAGACATGACGTCACCCATGACGTCACAGATGACGTGAACAGCCATCAAATCGGGATGTACACCCCGAGAGCTACAAGATTACACCTCCCACGACACATTTGGACCCATAGTGGTCCGTCTATACCCCAAATACTTTCCTTCACTGCCCCAAAATGCTCACTTTGGCCACTACTCCTATTGATGACGTCACAGATGACGTGGACAGCCCACAAATCGAGGTCTACACCCCGAGAGCTACAAAATAGCACATCCCACGACCCATTCGGACCAAGAATGGGTCCTCTCTACCCCAAACTCACCCCGACGCACCCTGAAAATGACCACTTTACTTACTACACCCAACTGCGCATGCGCAGATTGACGCGACTTGCAATAAAAACACGTCATTCTGACTCCACCCCACACAAGCTTCACTTTGACACCTCTCACGACCCACTTGGACCAATAGTGGTCCATATCGGCCACAAAATGTCTATTTCCATACTACGGCCTGCCTGCGCATGCGCAGAATGACGATATTCCTACCCCACATCCACCCAGTCGGATGCTCCCTCACGTGTGCTTCACATTGATACCTCACTTGACTCCATCGGACCAATAGTCGCCCACCTAAACCCCAAAACGTTCCTTCCAAAGCACTTTTCCCACAATTCCCTGTCTGCGCATGCGCAGAATGTTGAACACGAACAACACACTTGTCCAGGCGGATGCTCCTTCACGAATGCTTCACAGCGATACCTCATGCGACTCCATAGGACCACGAGTGGCCCACCTAAACCCCAAAACGTCCATTTCCATACCCTTTTCCCACAATTC
>JAVTVY010048836.1:0-24415 GCA_036873755.1 Hanleya hanleyi
TCATGCAGCCCGAAACCATTACGGCAAATTTCGGAGGTGGTCAATCAAACTGGCCCAGATTTTTTCCCCATTAAAATTTGAAAAAGTGGTTTTTATATATTTGAGAGACAAATATTATAGAAACATTTTAAAATACGTCACAGACCATTTCTGGCCCAATCAGGCATAATGGCCAATCAAAGTCCTGATAATAATCTTACACCCAGAAACTTTAATGGAGGTTTGTGTTACATTGTGGATACAACTGGTGAAAGATTTAAGAACCATTTTTATGGTGGGGAGGAAACGGTTTCCACGTGAGAACAAATATCACGCGATTGTACGAAATAATCCACTATTGTGTTTGGATTAACCTCGAAAATATGCAAATTTAGATCCTCTTAGATCTGAAACACAGTCTCTCAGAAGACAGGAGTTCCTATCCAACATCAATGCCCGTATGCTTATTGATGTCCGACAGTTCCTATAACCGACCGTGTTGCTCCTCGATTAGATCTCAGTTTAATAGGTTATTTTCGGACAGGGGAGTATACACATGGCAAATAGATTGGTGTATTTACCGATAAGTCCTTCGTAGATAGCTTGATTTGATTGATTGCTTTTTAATTGAACAGTGAGATTTAATGGAGCCGGCATGCTGAAATCAAATGATTGCTTGACTGGTCAAAAATAAAATAAAATATCGTGTCGATTAATTTCATTTCTTCGCGCCGTTTATACACCATCAGATTGGAGTGGATGAGACAACCTATTAATTGAGTTATTCTGGATGAAGGATCAAGTCAACGACGTAATTACCGTCCATCAACTACTTTGTATGAGACAAATATATATCAGTCACATGATATATTGTATTTCCGAAAGAAACGATATCTATTCGAACTATGGTTTCAATATAACAGCCTCAGATACGCTTGATACGGACATTCACATCGGGAAAAGTTCAGAATATATGATGACGATACCTTTATTAAAATAATTCATTGACATACAGTAATAATAATAGCTGTATGGACAAACCGAAGAATTCATCAGTGACCATATGAAAATTCACAAGGGACTTATATGTCCAAATTATATTCCGGACAAAACCGTCCGTTTGTGGGATGGTCAGTTTCCCGAAGGAAAGCAATGGTTCACCTGAAGGCTCTTAAATAATATTGATTGTGTCTGGCTGGAGAACCCATATTTCATTAGATTACTGTTCTTGCGGACTTAGATTTTGAGGATGCCCTGTAGATAAGCCTTTAATTTTCAGGTCAGTTTCTCATTTACGGTCAAATGCATTGATCGGTTAACCTGGACCACAGGCCCGCAAAACAAGAGTTTTGGGGGTGTGGGCGGTGGTATTAGGGTGAAGTGTCGAAGTATGGGGTCTCTATATATAACCCATGCTTGATTTATATAAAGCATGGGGTTATATATAGAGACCCCATACTTCGACACTTCACCCTAATACCACCGCCCACACCCACAAAACTCTTGTTTTGCGGGCCTGTGACCTGCACGCTTAAAACTGAAGTGTTGAAACTTAGTCGTAAAGTGTTGAAATAACCCTTTAAGTGTGTCCACAGGGACTGCTCTTCAAGTGTTGTCCCTGTGGGCACACTTAAGGGGTTATTTCAACACTTTACGAGTAAGTTCAACACTTTAGTTTTAAGCGTGTGGACCTTGAGTATGTGTGCACCTGGTACCGGAATACAATATCATCTATACGGTTCCAATATAAAATGCGGAGATTTTCAACTGAAAATCGAATCTATGGATCACACCATCAATTTGCGCCAACATTTAGTGGCCATGCACTGCAGGTATTGATGCCCAATTGACAGATAACAGTGAATAGATATCAGTTCTGTTTCAACGTGCTACTGTGTGACATCGTATATATTGTGGATAACACTGTGTGGGGAAGGTTTTAGGAACCATTTGTATGGTGAAGAGGAAAGAAACCTTCAGAAGTGTTTCAATTTAATACGTAAATTTACACATCAGACATGTTGAGAGCAGACTTGCCCTTAAACTTGTCCGAGGGTTCGGCCCCAGTGAACAAAAATCTATACTAATCTCACGCGATTGTCCGGAACAATCCACTATTGTGTTTGGATTAACATCGAAACTATACAAATTTAGAATACCTTATATTTAGATCTAAAACTCAGTCTCTCAAAAGGTAGGAGTTCCTATCCAACAACTGTGCCCGTATACATGCTTATCGAGGTCCGACAGTTCCTTTTACCGACCGTGTTGTTCCTCGATTAGATGTCTGTACATAAGATTCACACGGCAAATAGATTGGTGTCTGTACCGATTAATTCCTTCGTAAATAGCTTGATTTGATTGATTGCTGTTTAATTGAACAGTGAGATTTAATGGAGCCGGCTTGCTGAAATCAATTGATTGCTTGACTGGTCAAAAATAAAATAAAATGTCGATTAAATTCACTTCTTCGCGCCGTTTATATACCATCAGATTGGAGTATAGGTGGATGAGACAATTTATTACTTGGATTATTCTGGATGTAGGATCAAGTCAACGACGTAATTGCCGTCCATCAACTATATTTTTATGAGAAATATGTATCATGCAGTTCCAGAATATAATATTAACGAATGAACGTTTTCTATATTCGAAGCACATCCATGGTTTAATATAAATGCCTCAGATTTAAGGACATTCACATGGGGACAAGTTCAGAATATATGATCACGATATCTTTATTAAAATATTTCACTGGCCTAAATGATGGCTGTACGGACGGACCGAAGAATTCATCACTGATCATTTGAGAATTCACAAGGGACTTGCCAGTCGAATATTCCGGACAAAAACGTTCGTTTGTGGGATGGTCAGTTTCCCGAAGGAAAGCAATGGCTCAATTGAAGGCTCTTATTAAATAATATTGATTGTGTCAGGCACTGGACAACCTATATTTCATTAGATTACTGTTCTTGCGGACATCGAGGATGATCTATAGCTTGACCGTGAATTTTCAGGTCAGTTTACAAGGTACGGTCAGATGCATTCATCGGTTAAACTGCATCTGGAGTATGGTGTATACGTGGTACCGGTATATACAATATCATCTATACTGTTCCAATAATATATAGATTATACACCGACTTTTTTACCCCTCCGGCAAATTTTGCCTCAAGGGTATTGTCGTCATCGACGTCGTCTGTCCGTCCGTCCGTCCGTTTGTCCATCTTTCTTGTGCACGCGATATCTCAAGAAGGTTAATGTCAGGCATTGTAAATTCACACCATATATGCATCTTATGAAGGGCCCGAAGCCTAATGAAATCACCGACTTGACCTATTTGATCAAGGTAAACTTCTAGTATTTGCAATATTTTTTGGAAGGATTAAAGCTAGGGTCTCCCAATTCATATTACATAAGCAACTGGTGATTCCAGTTGACTGAACTTGACCTATTTTTCAAGGTCATATAATATTTTTTTTTTTCACATTTTTGAAATTCCCACATGCCCAACAAGAAAATCATTCCGTTAGCTTTCTTTGGATGGTGAGTCGAATTTGAGCCCCCACAATTTGACTAATTTTCATTCATTTTATGGTGTTTTTTCAAAAAAGTTGAAGATTTAAGGAGGAGTGCTCGTCGTTTCTTTTCAATAGCCATGATTTTAAATGGACTTTGCTCTGGTGGATGGAGATGGGTACGTAGTTCCCGGACTATACCAATTTGATAAAATATTTGGATGATGTTGTAGCATCTGCGGGCTTCTGTCAATAACTTCAGCTGTTGTTCCATGGAGTCTTAGTTTGAACATTAGAGCTGTCGTAATGACATCGCAAGTCAAGGAGAAAAGTCCAAGATCCCCACAGCAGGCTAGAGTTGATATAGTTTTTCTGACACCAAGTATCATTTTCAAAACTTATGTCGTATTTTTTCGTATGATAATTTGTTTATTTTATCTAGGTTTAATCAATATAAGAACTGCTTTTTGTGTGTACAAGTTTGTTATTCATACCCCATATTTCACAACTGTAGAGAATTTGGGCTTGATAATTCTGTTGAAAATGAGCAATTGTTGTTAATTCTTTGTAGTTTGTGCAGTGGTTTTTGCTTCAAAGAATGGACGTATTTTTCAATAATGGCATTAATGACAAATAAATTATCTGTTGTCCTGTGATTTTCACGGAATCCAGCTTGTGAATCCTGAAGGAGGTGGTTAACTTCAATATAGTTGGCGAGTCTGCTATTAATCAATTAGGTAAATAATTTCCCAATATACTACTGAGGAGAGTTGTTCCAGGATAGTTAGCGGCTACGGTTTCGTCTTCTTTTTTGTGAATTGAAGTGATTTGTCCAAGTGACCAATCAGTTGGGAAAATCCCAGATTGCAGGACCAGATTGAAGAGCTTGGTGACAGTAGCATATGTTCAACATCTTTTAACATTTCAGTGGTGATCCAGTCCAACCTTGGTGATTTGTGTATGAACATTTCAGCAGTTCTTTGATCATGAACATAAACTGCTTTTGCGGTTGGTGTCAACTAACAGCAAGAGAAATACACAAATAGACTCTTTGCCATGTATGATCACAATTTTGAGATTCATATATATTGGATCCATGTATTGTACAATCCGAAAGCTTCTCTTTCAGGATCAGAACTTACCACTGACCACGTCCTGCGAAAAGCCTTTAGACAGCGATGATATCTAGGCACACAATACTTGCTATAATTTTAGTAATTGTCTATATTTGTTTGTTTGTCCGTCCGTTTGTGCGCCATGCAGTGAATTGGTCGAAATGTTCTGAAACTTCGTCAGGACTTTATTATTGGGGTTACTGCATGTGCACCTGATAGAATAAAAAGTTAGAAAAGTGCATCTGGCGCCCAACTAGTACTATAGTAAATTTAGAACAATATAGAATATTTTTTTTTAGCAGATAGCTTAAATTTATCAACTGTTCTGAATGTTTCAGTATATTCCAAAACTAATTGTCCACCAATGATATTCTGGTTAAGGTTTTACATGTATAACACTATTAAAATATACTTGAAAAACGAAAGTGTATATAGTGAGTAGATAAGGGAAATTGATTTCTTGACAAAAAAGAACTCCCACATTTGCCTGAAAACCCGTCCTATTCTAGAATCCTGCATAGCATAATACACTAGTAGTGTAATTCGGAAGATATAGAGAGCTTCATTTTGCTATCAGATATTTCGGCGTTTATTTTGCCATCGTCGGTGATATAGAACAACCAATACAGTATGTACAACTGATAATTTTAGCATAATACACCAGTAGTGTAATTCCGAAGATAGAGAACTTCATTTTGTTATCAGATATTTCGGCGTTTATTTTGCCATCGTCGGTGATATAGAACAACCAACCTATTCTAGTATGCATACATCTGAAGAGTTTCATGTGAAAATATAATTGGAGGATCAGACCGTCAAATCAACTTATTGGAACTATTGTACTTCTCTGGAGAAAGGTTAACTAATAAAACTGGATATTGGTATAGGTCTGCTTTGAAAATTGCGATATTATGAATATAATGCTTCTCCAGTTGATGGCGTCACCTAAATGGAAGAGAAGTCCTGTTGGTGGTCAATATAGCCAAGTGCCTGGATCATAATAACACTTTGGAGATTCATTATACTAGTGCCTATCTACATTGGATGCATTTTCATTTAATGCATTTGTACAGTCTGAAAGTCTCTATTTATCGGTCAGAACTGACCATGCACTGACCACTACCGTAATGCTTTTAGACAGCGAGCAAAAACTAGGGCACACAAATATGAATAATTTTCATCTGAAAATCGAATCATCGGACCAGACCGTCGTTCTGAGGCCTAAATGTAGTGACCACAGTTATATTTTGCTGTCCCAAATGACAGTTAACTGTTACACTGCTGATAAAACTGGTGAAAGATTTAAGAACCATTTATATGGTGAAGAGGACAAAAACTAGTATAGCTTTAGTTTAATACGTTATATTTTACACGTGAGACCAAGTATCTCGCGACTGTTCGGAACAATCCACTCTTGTGTTTGGATTAACCTCGCAAATATGCAAATCTTTGATCTAAAACACAGTTTCTCAGAAGTTCCTATCCAACATCAATGCCCGTATGCTTATTGATGTCCGACAGTTCCTATAACCGACCGTCTTGTTAATGGATTATAGATCTCTGTATTTAAGATGGAAAATAGATTGGTGTATTTACCGATCAAGTCCTTCGTGGATAGCTTGATTTGATTGATTACTCTTGATTGAACAGTGAGATTTAATGGAGCCGGCATGCTGAAATGAAATGATTGCTTGACTGGTCAAAAATAAAATAAAATGTCGTGTCGATTAAATTCACTTCTTCACGCTGTTTATATACCATCAGATTGGAGTATAGGTGGATGAGACAGTTTATTAATTGGATTATTCTGGATGTGGGATCAACTCAACAACGTGATTGCCGTCCATCAACTATTTATAGATCAACTCAACAACGTGATTGCCGTCCATCAACTATTTATAGATCAACTCAACAACGTGATTGCCGTCCATCAACTATTTATAGATCAACTCAACAACGTAATTGCCGTCCATCAACTATGTATATAGATCAACTCAACAACGTGATTGCCGTCCATCAACTATTTATAGATCAACTCAACAACGTGATTGCCGTCCATCAACTATTTATAGATCAACTCAACAACGTGATTGCCATCCATCAACTATTTATAGATCAACTCAACAACGTGATTGCCATCCATCAACTATTTATAGATCAACTCAACAACGTGAGTAGTATAGAAAGGCTATTTAAAGCCAACTTTTGCCGGGGGAGATAACTCTTGCATCCACCAGGGGGCGCTGTTCCAGGTTAAAGTATAGGAAGCGGCCATTTACGGCCTTTGTCCTCTGGGCCGCAAGGCCGCTATAGTTCCGGCAACCTTTGACCTCGAATTCTTTCGCGGTGATGCGGTCTGGTGGTGATGCGTTCGCGGGAGAAAGCTTCCGCGGACAGAAAGTAGTCCCATGGGTTCACTTCCAATGTTAATGTATACGGGGAATACCTAAATAGACGTTTTGTGACCTAGGTGGGTCCCTAGTGGACCGATTGGGTCGAGTGAGGTATCAAAGTGAAGCATTCGTCAAGGGGCATCTGATGGGCTGGGGGTGGGATTGAAATATCGGCATTCTGCGCATGCGCGGTGGCCAAAGTGTATGAAAATAGACGTTTTGGAGCTAGGGGAGCCACTAACGGTCCAATGGGGTCATATGAGGTATCAATGTGAAGCATTCGTGAAGGGGCATCTGACTGGACTAGCGGCTCGGGCGTTGTCACCATTCTGCGCATGCGCAGACAGGGAATTGTGGGAAAAGGGTATGGAAATAGACGTTTTGGGATCTACGGGAGCCCCTAATGGGCCGATGGAGTCGTATGAGGTATCAATGTGAAGCCCATGTGAGGGGGCATCTGACTGGACTAGTGGCTCGAGCGTTGTCACCATTCTACGCATGCGCAGACAGGGAATTGTGGGAAAAGGGTATGGAAATAGACGTTTTGGGATCTAGGGGAGCCCCTAATGGGCCGATGGAGTTGTATGAAGTATCAATGTGAAGCCTATGTGAGGGTGGACTAGTGTCTCGGCCGTTGGGTGCATGTAAAATTAGGATTTTTTCCCGAAACTATAAAAAGCGGAATACGGAGTTTACCCTATCAACTCTAGCCAAAAGGGCTAATATCGGTCCCCGGGCTTATTGGGACCTGCCTATCAAGTCAATGGGGTGGGTGCATGTAAAATTAGGATTTTTTCCCGAAACAATAAAAAGCGGAATACGGACTTTACCTCTACAATAGGGGTCTGTATCATACAATATAAGGGAAAATGCCTGTATGGGGTATGGGGATGGTCATTTTTTTTTTTTTTCGTGGGCTTTACTATGGGTTGTGGGGTCGCGTTTTTCTCGGCGAGCGTCTCGCTGAGAAAAACACGATGGGAGGGGTACCGGAGCGAAGCGGTGAAATTTTTGGGAAAAGTCACCGAGGTCTGTATATAGGCCCATACTGGCTATAGGGGGGTATGGGTCCAACCTGGGAAATTCACACACGTTCATTGTGATATGGGCTGTTTGGATTTGTTTTTCACGTCTCGTCATTTAGAACACGATGGGAAGGGTCCCGGAGCGAAACGGTGAAATTTTTGGAAAAAGTCACCGATGCCTGGGTAGGCCCATATGCCTATACTGCATGGCTATGAGTGTATAGGTCCATACGGGGTGGCCGTTTTGGGATCTAGGTGGGCCACTAATGGTCCGATGGGGTCGAGTGAGGTATCAATGTGAAGCCTATGTGAGGGGGCAACCGATGGGATGGATGTGGGGTAGGAATATCGTCATTCTGCGCATGCGCAATAGACAAAGTGTATGGAAATAGACGTTTTGGGATCTAGGGGAGCCACTAGTGGGCCGATTGGATCGAGTGAGGTATCAATGTGAAGCCTATGTGAGGGGGCATCTGATGGGGTGAGTGCGGGGTTGAAATATCGTCACTCTGCGCATGCGCAGTGGACAAAGGGTATGGAAATAGACGTGTTGGGGTCTAGGTGGGCCACTAGTGGGCCGATGGGATCGAGTGAGGTATCCATGTGAAGCCTATGTGAGGGGGCTAGATTAGGGTGTCGTTTCCATGCTGCTGCGCAGGTCACGTGGGTTGTGACGTCACTTCCGGGTTTCACCTCCACACCCAGAAGAGTTCCAATTTTTCCCTTAGACGTCCGGTCCGGCCCGGCCCGCCCCGTCCGCAGCGCGCGCGGTTTACTCCGGCCGCAGCGCGCGCGCGCGTCTTCACCGGCAGTGCGCGAATGAATGTCGGATCAAAAGGTCAAAGGTCACATCCAGGTCAAAAGGTCCAAGGTCTCCCTTTCGGCAAGGTTCGGCGACAATGTTGCGGCATCGATATACAGAGCTTGAACCCGAAAAGGGGATTGTAAATTAACCTGGGAAGGATGGGCAGTTCCATTTGGACCAATCAGCGGTCGAGAAAAGAGCCAATGAGCGATCGATAAAAGAACCAATGGACGGGTACTAGAATTTCGCTCACGTCTGCGCCTACATCCGGGTACTGGGATGCTTTCGCCTACGTCCGCGCCTACATCCGGGTTCTTGTACACCCGGGTAATGTTTTCTGGACATGGATGGGTTACCTTTGGCTCCATTCTAGGCCACTGATTGGCTAATACGATGTTCAAAGCCAGTTTCATGCATTATGCTCATATAGAAAACACACAAGACAGGGTTTTTTGGTGAGATCTCATTTTGTTTTTTATTCAGTAACAACAACAACGTGAGAACAACCACGTGAAAACTGAAGCCCAGAACAGGGGGCTTGTACATTGAAAGAACTGAAGCCCAGAACAGGGGGCTTGTAAACTTAAGCCCAGAACAGGGGGCTTGTGTACATTGAAAGAATTCAAGCCCAGAACGGGACTTGTACATTGAAATGATGGGCGGCCCAGTCATATACGAGTACATCTCGGTCCTCGGCCTTGGGGTACTCGTCAAACATGTGGACGATCGTCTGCATGGAATGTCCCCGGCATCGATGGTACAGGTAAAACAAGCAATATTGTCCGCACACCATACTGTCCAGGCTTTGCAACGTTTTAGTATTCCAACACCACGTCTCTGTGCCTTGATCCATGAAGTCTGTTAAATCGGGATGGAGTGGTGGTAGGCCGTACGGATCAAAGTATTCGCCCGGCTCTTCTGTCAAGTACACGGCCACCCAGTGTTGACCGGGTCGATCCATCGGGTCTGTATTCAGGACGTAAGCAGCAGGATACACACGGTCTAATGGGAACACGTCTCGGGCGAACACTCCTTGAAAGACCATGCGTGTCCCTGGGTCATTCTCCAGCACGGTGCGTATCTGGTCTGTATCCATGTTAGGTGGCAAAGTCACACAGGACGTTACGGCTTTGATCGATTTGAATGATGTTGTCAAACTCAGCGTAGCAAATCACATTGATGGTTTTCGGTAAAGGTGTCCCGAAATGCAGTTTCAAGCGTAAGTTGCCTTTCTTGACGAGACTCAGTTGATGATCGTTGTCTAAGATGGGAGTCAGATCGAAACAGAACAAGGTGTACCCTTTGCCGAAATCGTCTCGACTGATCATATTTCCTTCGTCTTGGTTGATTTGGCCAGTTGCTGTGAAGACGTTCAGATAGCTCCGGATGTAATTGTCCGTTCCGAAATTAGGTTGTAAAGGCCGTGCCGGTACCTGTTGGCCATCCACATGCAGGGCCACGAAATTGATGTTGAACGCTTTTAGGTTGAACGGATTCCTCGAGAGAGTCCCATTATAACTGACGTTCTCCACACAGGCTAGGGTTAAACGCTTGGGCAAATCCCCCAGGAACAGGTTTTCTTGATTGACAATCATATTGCCTTTAGGAACGGAAAAGACCTTGGTCTGTACTCGTCGAATCGGGTACTGGGCTGGGTTTTTCTCCAAGGCTCTGATGTGCCCCAACTGTACACCTGGGCTCGGTTTCACTTTGCGTACAAACAGACATGCCTCTTGGATGACAATGTTATACTCGAGGTCCTCACTCGGGGCAATCAAGGCAAACGCAGGCGTTGCGCGCACTAGTCGTATTTTGACATGTACTCCATTCAAGAGGTATCGGTCCTGCATGAATAAGTCCGCATGCAGACGTCCCATCATATCGACCGATTGACTCTCTGCTGTGAAATCCACTCTCTCCGTGTAGCCGTCATTATCAGAACTCGCTTCCATCTTGCCTGGGGTATCTCGGTAGAACAACGGGGCTGTCAAATACGACTTTTTAGCGTCACGCCCGTAGGATAACAGTGTTTCGATGTAGGCTCGATACGGATACGTGTTCGTCGAGGCGCTGACCAGTTTATCACTCAGGGCTATATCCACTTGCTGGAATAGCGAATGAAGCCAGAGATTCACTGGACCCACGGGTGCATCTGCTTCGAGGACTGACCCATCTTTATTGGTGATTTTAGCTTTCACGTATAGGTACGTATGGGCTAAATCCAAGTAGGTCGTATCTGCGTTGGTGATGGTGAATTCAATGGGGCCTGTGGCTGTAATGCTGGAAAGGGGCAGATGTTCCACCCATTGACCCTCTTCGGCACTGGTCTGAGTAGGTGGGACGGTCCATAAATCAAATTCACTGTTGGTAGAAGGACACGACTCGGCATGGATGAAAGCCATCTTTAAGAAAAGATATCCCGGGTCTTCGATGTGCGTCGCCGCTGGGCCGGTCGACGACTGGTGCGTGGTCACGGTGGTGCAGGTCTTTTATTCCCTACGGTGCGTTGTGCTTTGGCGACCAAGACGCCTCCTGCTTCTTTGGCTCGACGTTTCAGTGCTTCTTTGGGTGCCGCACCGCCCAAGACATCACCCGCGACTTGCAGTCCACTGCGCACCGCTTGTTTGCCGATCGCTTTGACCCCACACGTCACCAAGGGCAGGAACGTTTTGACGATGCTCCCGAGTATGTTCCCCAGCCCATGTCCTCGTTGCATGCGTGTACCTGCAAAGACAGGAAAGCTACCCCCGGCTTGTTTGGTGTAATGATCGACGTAACTAGCTGTATGGCATTGATAAGGCACCTTCATTATGCAAAGTGAACCGCTCGGACTTGACGGAAATGAAGTGTCAGCACCACTTTCCCACGCTCGAATGCAATCGGTTGACCGGTGTCGTCTCTTATATCGATGACGATGGAGCTAATATCGGTCTGACTCACCGGTAGATACACGATATGCCTGAAACTGTGGGTGATTTGAGCTCCATACTTGCCTTTCACCGGGCAGACGCGCAGTAGAGGTACGTTGCTGTCGCCGACAATGTGTGCATCGACCACGCCCGAGTAGATGTACAGGCCATACATACCACCACGCATGTCCATCGGGATGTGGGCTCTCTCGCCAGTGGGGCCAGCGTACCCCCGTAGATCGAGACCCAGCAATTGCTGTAGGGTAGGACTGAGTTCGACACTCACGTTGGGGCTGAGCGTGAGACAGGCCTTGTCGTTGTGTGCGTTGTAATCGAAGTCCACATGATTTTTGAAGGGGAAAGATTTGATGGGTTTTGAAGTATTCGTGACGTCTCGTAGAGACTTATAATGCATCAGACTTCTCAGTCCACCCATGAACTCCTTGGGGGTATCGTATTGACCTTCGGGTAGTTTGAGTCGAGTTTCTTGTCCTTCGTAGGTCACCTCGTACCATACTTCATTGGCTCGCACGTTGTACCACGAGTAAGGGTATTGGATATCCACGAGTCCACATTCCCAGCGTCCAGGTAAATGCAACGGTTGCGGTAACTGGGTCACGTACTTGGTCAAGGTGTTGTCAGGAAACACATCAGCCGAGCTGTTACTGGGTAGGGTGAGGTAAAACATGACGACTGAGCTTTCCTGCTGCTGCTGTTGGTTTTAATACTTCTCCCAGCCCTTGGGCGCTAATCGTCGTGATGGTCGCGGTGACTTAGATCTTGGTGGTTGCAGGGGTGGCGTGGTAAAAGGGGTGAAAAAGTAGGTGCCCGCCGTGGTGGTGTTTTGGGGGGTGACTCCGGTTCCCACTCGTGGTGTGGTGAGAGTCGTCGTGCACGACTGGGCGATTACATAAAGGCCCAGCGCTGGGGGTTCCCCACCAATTCCTGTGGTACATGCATGTCTTTCAAGCCTTGAGCGAAGACCTCCCATCCTCGAGGATTCGTGTGCGACCTGCGTTGATGCATCAGGTCATTCACTAAATCCGTCATGTGGGTACCGGGGACCACCTGATTCTGTACCAGTAGTTCACCTTTATCATTCCAAGTCATGTTAGGATTCTGTTTCATTCGTTGTAATACCAGGCCAGCTTGTTTCTGAGGTCGGTGGTGTGTCGCGTGGTGGTTGTGCTGGGGTAGAGAGGGTTTTGTATTGGTCCATGAACGTCATGTACCGCTGAAGCGTCTCATTGTACTGTTGTACTTTCCCACTGTCGCTTAACCCCGGTCTCTGTAAGATCTGACGCATCTCTTCATTGAGGGTGTTTATCGTCTTCACCGTAGAAGGTACGGGGTACGGTGATTGGAGGTTTTGAAGGAGCCGAGGTTCGACGAGGACCATTTTTTTCGTGTGGTTCATTGTCGGCCGAAGAGTCCACCCAATACTGGACCCAACACGGAAGCGGCCAACGGTGCTAAGATGGCCCCGAGAAGTCCACCTTTCTGTAACACCTTTTTCTTTTGTGTTTGAGAGACTTGCTTCTGGACTAAGGTTCGCAGACCTGTCTTATGCTTGGTCAACTTGGTCTTCTGAGCCGGAGTCAGTGGTACGTTGCCTTTTAACAGATTGTACCCGATCTCGCACAGACAGCGTACAAGGTCAGGGTCCGCACCGCGTACAATGGTTCGAACCAACTCGGGTGGGGCCGTCTTCAATACACGGAGCGTCGTGGCGTGCTTCCGTACTCGCGCAGACATCATGTACAACTAATGCTAGAACCCACAACTCTGCCCTTTTTATCTACCTCAGAGAACAGACACAAAAGCAACCATGATGTGGTATTCATTCTTTTTAATATCCCCATCATCAAAACACACACACACCCCAGCTGGGTGAGCCACTGTGGGTGTGTTTACATTATTTTTGCATGTACACGTGGTGAGTCTCTCCGGGAAAGATGCCGGTGCGTAGTCGAAGGTGGTCGGGGGTGGCTTGCTTCAGGTCGAAGAGCATATACCCGTGCTGAGGGGTTGTCGCATCTTTAAAGGCTTCCAACGCAAACGCAGTGCGTCCAGGGTACATCTGTCTCGCCAGGTGCAGCAGTTGAGTGGTATCTCTCGGGTTTTTGAAGACCACAATGTAGTGGGCATTTAAGCTGATGTTCCGATTATCTTTGTTTTTACTGAAGAGATTCTGCACAATGTAGATGATGCTGAGCCGTCGATGATGGCTGCCTTTGGTAAAGAGTTGGGTGACCCGACTGTCCGTCTCCGCCATCAGATCATCCAGAACCACCAAGGTGTCGGGTTCCAAATCGGCCAGGTTGGGTAGGCCTTCCACGAACGTGATGTGGAGCATTGCTGCATACGCTGCCTGCCATTCTCCGTAACACCACACGACTCGGGCAATGGGTGGAGTGATCATGCTGTCGGCGTGTTGAAGGAGCTTCCTGACGAAGTGCGTTTTGCCGGAACCCGTCGGTCCTGCGATGAGGCAAGTGAAGGGATGCTGCCAACGGGGGTCCATGGTTCGAGCTGTATGCGCTGTCGTGGTAACCCGCTCTTGTAAATTTCGTACGAGTGAACTGGAGTGGTGGGTACAACGTCGGTCGTCGTTGTCTGTTCACTGCGAGTGATGATGGTGGTGGGTACAACGTCGGTCGTCGCTGTCTGTTCACTGTGAGGGATGAAATCCGGTGGGTTTTCAGACGTAGTAGGTGTACTTGGTGTAGGTGTGGAGCTTGGTGTGGAGCTCGTTGTGGCTTGTACACGGGGTGTGGTGGTGACTGGGCTCGATACGGGGTTCACTGGTGCTCTCTGTAGACCGGTTTCACTGATGGCTGGTGTTCTCAATTGGTTAAGTAACGTGCTGACATAGGCTACGTCGTAAAACACACCTCCGTACAACACACTCAGCAGGGTTAGCAATATCACCACAAAGCCCACTTGCGCTTTGCGCGTTTTGGGAGACGCTGTGTTCAGAGACGGTTGCACCGTGTTCTTGGTCGAACGTGGAATGAAGGATGACGGTAGTGGTGTCTGGCTTTATAGTCGTTTCACCTGGTTGGCTGCGACCCAGGAATTGAAGGAACTGGGCCAGCCTTGCCATTTGATGAAATGAAACAGTTTGCCACGTCGACGTTCTGTTTTCAAAATCTGCTCCACCGTGTAGTAATCTTGCTGTGTTTTTACGACAGGCTGTAATTCCATCTCGTAAAACGTCCCTAGCAACGGTTCCTCTTGAAGATCTTCCAGTCCATAGACGCGCCGCTGTCGGGGTAGGCGCCGTTTAATCAGGAAGTGCTCATCGCTCCAGTTGGGCAAGTAACTTTTCTCGAACTTGCCCTTGACTTTACTGATCCGTACAGGGTCCCCGACCTTGAACATCTCCTTCGGCGCTCGTTGCGATTGTATGGGGTACAAGACACGCCGGACTTGGGCTTCATTGCGTTGGGTCACGGTAATGGGGGCTCTCTCTATACTCCGGTGATAGGCTCGATTGTAACCACTCACCAGTTTCGGGAGAACATCGATGTACCGCCTTGTATTCTTATAGGTGAAATATTTATACATGCGGCCTTTGAATGTCCTGTTGAACCTTTCCGCCACGGAAGCCTTGGTCTCGTTGTACGTATGGAAGAAAAACACCTTCTGGGCTTTCAGAGACTGTTGGAACGGTCTGTTGAGGAATTCCGTGCCTTCGTCGGTTTGCAAATACAAAGGTTTGCGCCCGGTCTTGAAGATGTCTTTGAACGCCGCTATGAGATTCGCTCCCGTTTTCGTCCGGATGGGTACCACCCACGCATACTTCGACAGGATATCGATGCACGTCAAGATATACCGATTCCCATCGTTGGGTTTGGCAAAGGCGCTCATATCGATCAAATCCGCTTGCCATTGGGCATCTATTCCTCCCACGATGACCCGGTTCCGTAGAAAATGGCGACGGACAGCTCGATGTAAGGTATAGGTGTCTTGTTTTCTTAACCAATCTCGGACTTAGGCACGTTGTATTCCCTGGGGTTTGGCCGCTCGATAGAGAGCCGACAATGCACTATACGCAGCCGGACTGTCGGGACTGTAGTATAAGTTATCCAACACCTTCTCTCAGCGCTTCATGGTGACAAAATGATGATGGACCCGGAGAGTATGGCTTATTTATAACAAGTTTCGGGTTCAGCCGGATAGTCTATAGCCTCGTCGTCTGGTTCATTACTAGACATTTGTTCATTGGGTTCAGCCAGCGCGTGCTCAATAGCACGAGCCCACCCCAACTGGTCTGATGACCGCTCGCCCGGTGTAAACAGCTGGTCCACAATAGGCACCACTTTCTCCAAGGCTGTCCACAGGTCAGGGTCTAGGGTGAAGCTTTGCGTAGTATCGTGGTAACGCCCCACACGGGCAAAGAAGGGTCCACGGTGTACGTAGTTGGCGTTCTCGAGGTGGATGAGGTTTCCGTCGAGCTCACCGCTCAACACCCGTTTAAATTTGGTCCAGCCATCACGGTGTAGGGTAACAGTAGTGGATGTGTACTCCGAACCCCACCCACAGACATCCCGATCTTCCACGATGGTGACTTTATCTTCATAGACGTGTAACCCCACCTGGGGTGTAAGGGGCAGGATGGCTCGTAGGACTGGTGACATGCTTGATCCAATGACGCAGGATGAATGACACACACGCAGACTGTCTCTCGTATTTATGGACAGGTCTCTCGGTGACATGGTTGACCCAATGACGAAGGGTGAATGACGCACACGGTGTCTGACCCTCGTATTTATGGTGAGGTCCCACTGTCAATGCCGCAGCGCCAGGGTCAATAGGGCACAGACCACGACTAGGCCAACCAGCCGTCGCTGGTTCCGGCGTGAGCGCTCGTGGTCCATAGCCCGAGCATCAAGGATGGCTGTCATAGTCCAGTAGTGGTGAGTGATGGCACACCTCTCCATCGAGTGCACTCTATCGAGGACCGCTTCTGTGAACTCGTTCAGGATCTGGCGTCGCCCCTCGTTGTCGTCGCCATCTACAAACATGGACCGAACCACTGCTCGGTAACCCGTGAATGAATTAACCACGGTGGCATGCTGTGAAATGCGAGTGAGATAGGGCTCGGTCTCCGTCATGGCTCTGCAACCGTAGATAGGCCGATGAATGCAGCAATGCCCTGAAAATTTCCACTTTTATACGTTTTTTCTGACATTCGTGTGTTTTCGGTGACCTCCGTGTACGACCTTGTGGGGGTTTTCCACAATGTCGTTCACCTTCGTGTCTTTTCGGTAAAGTCCGTGTCTTTTCGGTAAAGTCCGTGTCTTTTCGGTAAAGTCCGTGTCTTTTCGGTAAAGTCCGTGTCTTTTCGCTAAAGTCCGTGTCTTTTCGGTAACGTCCGTCAGCCTGGTATATATGAGGGTCTTGAGGGGGGCGACTGTGTGTGACGTGTTGTATGTGTTTTTCTCGGTGACGTCTGTGTCTATCATCCGGGCACTTCACGTCTGCGCCTGCATTGGATCAGGCTGGTCAGGTCAAGCAGGCCAATGAATGCAGCATTGCCCTAAACATTCCCACTTTTATACACCTACATAGACGAAGAGACACGGAGGTTACCGAAGATGTCACGGCTCGGCCCTCGACTTGGGGATAGTTGAACTGAGTGTGCTAAAAATAGATCACCAGCTAGCGTGCTATAAAATGGAAGCGGCCTTGCCGTTTCATCAGACACTCTGTCAACCACCAAGATGTTCACTTGCACAACCTGCGAGAAGCAGTTTACTCGTCTGCACGACTTGCGCCGCCACGAGGCCTCCACCCACAACGATGCACGGTATACTTGTATAACCTGCGCACGGTCATTTAATCGGGAGGATCATTTACTGCGCCACGAACGCCCATTCCACGAGGGCGCGACGGAACAATGTAAGGATTGTGGTCAACTTTTCAAACGACGCAGTCAGTTAAGACGGCATCAGCGTTTGATTCATGTCCCGTCTCTACGGTTTGGGCGACAACTTCCTACTGAACAGGAGCCGCGGAAGGTCAGACCCAGTGAAGATAAGCCCGGGGAGACGAACGCCACTGGTGATGCGATGACGGAGAGCCCGCCTATACCCACAGTTCATAAGAGCCTGGATTTCCAGCCGGACCCCACCGTTACGGTTTCGAGTCATACGCCTGACAACAACGAACAATTTCTGGACGAGCCCATAAATGTTCCTAGCGATCTCTTACAGGACAACCATCCAGTGAGTGACATCGATCGGCGCCATTGGTCCATGACACGGCACTGTTTCCACCGTCATCGCCCTATTCAAGATATCTACAATTTCCCACTGACCAACCTCACCCGTCTACGCAGCTACGTGGAAACCATCTTCAGTGACCAAACTACGGCCTTCAAATTGAATCTGGCGTTTGGTTATGTGCTGCAGCATAAGGAGACAGGCCAAGTCCGATACTTTTACCCGAGCAGTAACATCCGGGTCTTCGACCAACCGTTTACCATCATTAACCGGGGGTCACTAGAGATGATGCTGGACCAAGTGGAACAATTGGATGTCTTGGGATGGGCCCAACAACAACGACCCAACACCAAGTGGACAGTGAAGAGGGTGACCAATGTTACGTTTTTCCTTACCAAGCTGATCCACCACCGCCATCGGTTGAATGCGTCACTCGTGCACTGATGAATACCATAACATGCCGTACATACTCTCTATGTCTACATGCTGATCGTTGACTTGAGCTCAGTAAACACTTGTACCTAATGTGACGGTGCGTTAAATAATAAAACATGGTGTTTGATATTTCAATTTGTTTTGCTGTGAACATACTAAACATACCCAGGGCGGCTCCCCCAGCCTGGGTATGATGTAACATTGGGGATAATAAACTGTATGAACATTGCTGAACTTGTTGTTATTCACGACAACCGCTATGCGATTGTATAATACAGAACATATATTGTATAATACAGGACATATATGGTACAATACAGGACAGATATGGTATAATACAGCACAGATTTGGTATAATACAGGACATATACTGTATAATACAGGACATATATGGTACAATACAGGACAGATATGCTATAATATGGCACAGATTTGGTATAATACAGGACATATACTGTATAATACAGTATTTGACGTTTTGTCCCGACATGCTTCCGCGCACTGCCGGTGATGCCGCGCACTTCCGGACAACCCGCGCGCGCTGCGGCCGGGCCGGGCCGGGCCAGGGTGCGGGCCGGGAAAGTTGGAGGTAGTGTTTGAGCATTCTGAAAAACCGGAAGTGACGTCACACACTTGCGCAGACCCACCAAACCACGTGAATGGTAGTCCAGGTGGATGCTCCCCCACATATGATTCACATTGATACCTCACTCGACACAATAGGCCCATTAGGGGCCCACATAGACCACAAAAACGTCTATTTCCATACCCTTTGGCTACCGCGCATGCGCAGAATGACCCTATTTCTACCCCACATCCACGCCATCAGATGCTCCATTACATATGCTTCACATGGATACCTCACACGACCCATTCGAACCGTGAATAGCCCATCTCTAACCCAAACACACCCACACACACCCCCAAAAATGTCTGCTTTCTATACTACGGCCAGGCTGCGCATGCGCAGAATGACCCTATTTCTACCCCACATCCACGCCATCGGATGCTCCATTACATAGGCTTCACATTGATACCTCACACGACCCATTCGAACCGTGAATAGCCCATCTCTAACCCAAACACACCCCCAAAAATGCCTGCTTTCTATACTACGGCCAGGCTGCGCATGCGCAAAATATTGACAACGTACGAACCATTAGTGTAGGCAAGTGCTCCTGCATGAGAGCTTCAAAATAAGACCTCATACGACACCATTGGACCACCAGGGACTCACCTAGACTCCAACACGTCCACCCAGTATGGATTTATACATACATTCGGCTTATACCCCAGTATATGGGTCTATATGGAGCTATAGACAGACCTCGAACTTTTTTCAAAAATTTCACCGTGTCGTGCCGGGACACTTCCTATCATGTTTGTCTTGACGAGACTAAGAAAACAAATCCAAACAACCATACCGCAAATGTATAGAAGTAGGTTTCCCAGTAGGGCAAACATTGGACCTATACCTCCATAACCCGTATATGGGTCTATAGGGGCGAAAGACAGACCTCGACCTTTTTTCAAAAATTTCACCATTTCGTGCCGGGACGCTTCCTATCATGTTTGTCTTGACGAGACTAAGAAAGCAAATCCAAACAACCATACCGCAAATGTCTAGAAGTAGTTTTCCCAGTGGGACAAACATTGGTCCTATACCCCTAGTATGGGACTATATGGGTCTCCCTGAACTTTTTTCAAAAATTTCAACGATTCGCTCCGCGACACTTCCTATCATGTTTGTCTTGACGAGACTAAGAAAACGAGACCCCACAACCTATACCGCAAATGTCGAGAAGTAGGTTTCCCAGGATGGTCCTATACCCCCATATAGCCAGCCTATAGGCCTATATACAGACCTCGGTGACTTTTTCCAAAAATTCCACCGATTCGCTCCGGGATCCTTCCCATTGTCATTTTCTTGGCGAGACGAGAAAAACGCGACCCCACAAGCCATAGTAAAGCCCACGAAAAAAATTGACCATCCCCATACCCCATACAGGCATTTCCCCGTATATTGTATAATACAGACCCCTATTGTAGTGGTAAAGTCCGAGTTCCGAGAATTTTTTACATGCACCCACCAGATTGACTTGATAGTCAGGCCCCGATAAGCCCGGGGACCAATATTAGCCCTTTTGGCTAGGGTTGATAGGTGTTTTCCCCTATTTTAGGAGTAAAGTCCGTGTTCCGCTTTTTTCTGGAGAAAGTTTTACATGCACCCACCCATGACTGGATGCCCCTTCACATAGGCTTCACATTGATACCTCATACAACTCCATCGGCCCATTAGGGGCTCCCTAGATCCCAAAACGTCTATTTCCATACCCTTTTCCCACAATTCCCTGTCTGCGCATGCGTAGAATGGTGACAACGCTCGAGCCACTAGTCCAGTCAGATGCCCCCTCACATAGGCTTCACATTGATACCTCATACGACTCCATCGGCCCATTAGGGGCTCCCCTAGATCCCAAAACGTCTATTTCCATACCCTTTTCCCACAATTCCCTGTCTGCGCATGCGCAGAATGGTGACAACGCCCGAGCCGCTAGTCCAGTCAGATGCCCCTTCACGAATGCTTCACATTGATACCTCATATGACCCCATTGGACCATTAGTGGCTCCCCTAGCTCCAAAACGTCTATTTTCATACCCTTTGGCCACCGCGCACGCGCAGAATGCCGATATTTCAACCCCACACCCAGCCCATCAGATGCCCCTTCACGAATGCTTCACTTTGATACCTCACTCGACCCAATCGGACCATGCAGCGTATTTGAAGTCTAGGGACTACTTTCTGTCCGCGGAAGCTTTCTCCCGCGACCGCATCACCACCAGCCCGCATCACCGCGGAAGAATTCGAGGTCAAAGGTTGCCGGAACTATAGCGGTGGAAAACCCCCACAGACAGGTCAGTACATGCCTTGATCACATGATTGTCACGTGATCAAGTTCCGCCCCATTTCCGCCTCAAATTTTACCCGGGGGAACACAAAAGTAGGTCAATATGCCTTTAAATCATTGCTACCTACTACTGAGCGACGTTCTCGACGTTTTCTATTGTGAACAAAGAAATCGGCTTACGCAGTAAATAATAATTTAGTATTATGTGAACCGTTAGACATTGCCAATGCTTTTAACAATTTCTTCACTATGAGTTCCCAGATCAATGATTCAAATGCAACATTGCCCCCAGTAACCCCAACTAATAATACCCTAGACCGAATAGTTATTACGCCTTCTGACGTTGAAAACATCTTACGAAATTTAAATATTAAAAAAGCTCACGGACCAGATGGGATAAGCAACAGAATACTCAAATGTACATCAACCGAATTGTCTAAGCCCTTGTCGGATCTCTTCAACAAATGTTTAGATGGCGGAGTATTCCCAACCATCTGGAAACTCGCTAATGTTATACCAATCTTCAAAAAAGGAAACAAAAATGACATACCAAATTACCGTCCAGTTTCTCTAACCAGTACAATCAGTAAAGTCTTTGAGAAATGCGTTTTCAAATATCTATTCAACTTTTTGATGGACAATAATTTGCTAACAAATTTACAGTCTGGCTTCCTTCCTGATGATAGTACAGTCTACCAATTGGTGGATATATATAACTTCATTTGTAAAGCTATGGACGACGGGAAGGAGGTGAGAGCCGTATTCTGTGACATATCTAAAGCGTTCGATAGAGTATGGCACAAAGGATTCATACATAAATTACGGATTATGGGCATAGGGGGATCTCTATTAAAATGGTTCGAAAATTATCTTGCAGACAGACAGCAAATGGTCGTAATATAACGGGAAGAGCTCTGATGTGGAGGGAGTCACAGCCGGTGTGCCTCAGGGAACCGTTTTGGGTCCGATCCTATTCCTGATCTATATTAACGATATCGTCAGTGATATAAAATGTAATATTAGATTATTTGCTGATGGCACTTCGCTTTACATTCAAGTTGAAAATCCAGTACCTACTAGTCAACTTTTGAACTCTGATCTCCAAAAAATATCGTCATGGGCAGACACTTGGTTAGTTAAATTTAGTGTGGAAAAAACAAAGGCTATGCTTTTTTCTCTGAAACAAAACCTGATACCTGGCCCGCATTTGCTCATGGGTAGTACCCCGATTGTAGAAGTCAACGATCACAGACACTTGGGTCTTCAATTACAAACAAACTGTCAGTGGACCAACCATATTCAGTCATTGCTAGACAGGATTAGCCCCATGATTAACTGCCTGCGTAGCTTGAAGTACAGATTATCTCGGAAATCCCTACACATTCTATATTCATGCTTCATCCTCCCCTTATTCGATTATTCTGATGTTTTATGGGACAGTTGTACACAACAGCAGGAATTATCTCTAGAAAACTTACAATTGGATGCATTGAGAACAATCTCAGGATGTACACGGGGGACTTCGCATCGCCTTTTGTATGTAGAAACCGGTTTCATACCCCTTAAAGAACGCCGACGAAGACATAAGCTAAGATCCGAAATACGACAATACGACAAGAAAACATCCACACCCAAAGAAAAGTCTATCCCGGCCCTCAACATAACAACATAAGATAATCCACTTGCGAATGCGTCAGTCACCAAATTAGGGACATAACTAATACAAAATTCAATAAAAATCAATTATCATTCCAATGGAATGCCCGAAGCATCGAAAAAAACGGGGACAATCTTAAAGTCTTAGTAAATGAAATCAGCCCAGATATAATTTGTGTTCAGGAAACCTTTCTGAAGCCAGGAAAAAATAAATTTACAATAAACGGATATAAGCCGTATAGATCAGACAGACTTACAGGTGCACTAGGGGGAAACCCCTGATATTAATAAAAGATGATCTGATTCACATCGAACTAGATAAAAGTCCTACCAGCGACGATCTCGAATGGCACGCTATCCAGGTCTTCTTCAATAACAAACCTATTAACATCATTAATTTATATGCTCCAGGAAGTCTAAAGAAAATCTCAACAAAAGAACTGGACAACATCACAAAGAAATTTAACTCCCCTATTATCATATGTGGTGATTACAACAGTCATAACCCCATTTGGGACGACAATTGCACCAAGGCAGACGAAAAAGGCCAAGTAGTGGAAAAATGGCTTGACCAAAATAACCTATGCTATTTAAATAATGGCCACGGGACGCGAATAGACATGAACACCGGTAAACTATCTGCTATAGATTTAACTATTGTCTCCCCTGATCTAGCTGTTACATCCGAATGGGAAGTGATTCCTGACACGCTTGACAGCGATCACTTCGCCATTCTGACGAAAATTAGTATAAAACCGGACTCTGAAAGGACAGACGCCCCTCCAAAATTTCAGTACTCCAAAGCCGACTGGAAAAGCTTCCAGATAGACTGTCAAAGCCTTATTCATGACGAGATATTCAATTCCGATCCAGAGATGTTCAATGAAAACATTACAAATTCACTACTTAACATAGCACAAAAATATATTCCGATATCACAACAGCGCCACAATAAAAACCCGGTTCCCTGGTGGAACCTGGAGTGTGCAAAGAATATTACGGCCAAAAAGAAGGCACTCAGAAAATTAAAAAAAAGTAGGCTCCAAATTGATCACGCGAACTACAAGGAACTCAAAATTATAGCTGAAAAAAGTGTCAAAGAAGCTCAATCAAAATGTTGGGAAGACTTTTGCAACACTATAGATACCAAAACCAATTCAAAAAAAGTATGGACCAAAATAAAAAATATACAAGGAAAGCTAACAAACACAGTCCCTGTACTGAACAAAACTCAAAAAACGAACAAAGAAAAGGCAGAACACCTCGCCGAATCTTTCGCTTCGAACAGTAGCGATAGGAACCTGAAACCAGAATTCAGAAAAATTAAGGAAGAGACAACGATAGAAAACGATTTGGACGATCATTTAGAAAACTATCTCAATGCAGACTTCAACATTAATGAATACCGCAAAGCTATACACTGTAAAAAAGAGGGCTCACC